>JAQQPU010004150.1:0-26090 GCA_029168905.1 Artemia sp. Kazakhstan ARC1039 | reverse complement strand
GGTAGCTGCTTGCATATTATCACTGTTACTGTTATTTCTTTATCTCCTGTGCTAAATTTTAATGGACATTCTCCCAAAATTGTCAGCCTGTGCCCTGTCACTGATGTCAGGGTATTCTGGCATCTGCTTACGCGATTTTTGATACTAGGAGGAAACCTCTTAAAAACTTCCTCTCGAATTAATGATTTAGATGCACCTGTATCTAATAAACATGGTAAATTTTGAAAACACTCAATTTTAAAACAACGCAAAATCGGAAGACTATTATTATTTGCATTTGTATCACAACATTCTAAACTATATAGGGGTCTTTGTAAGGAAACAGCTCTGTCGACCCTTACAGGCTGGTTTCTCCGTTTAAATGCCCACTGTTTGGCCAAAAGTTTCTGAAGTTATCCCAGTTTTCTTCAGCGTTCCTACTTTGACCCTGGGTATTGTTAACCGTTTGCCTCCTAGACCTAAATTTAGGAATATTACTAGGTGTTTGCCAAGTATTATTTGTTCCCTGCCTTCCTAAATTTCTGCCCCCCCCCTGTGTTCTGAACTGGTGGTTTGTCTTGTACGTCTGGCCTTCTTTGCGTATTCTATGCCAGCAATCTGCTGCATAGTGGTTTGGTTTGCTACAATAATAGCAATAAAATTTTCTCTTAAATTGTTTGTTTGTTTCGTGGTTACTTCTAAATATTTTTGATCTGTCATTGTTGGTTCCCCAACTATCTGTCTTTGGTGGGGGAGGGTGCCCATATTTTCTATAGTTAGTAGCTGCTAATCTCTCAAGGTCGTGGAATCTGTCAGCTATTTCCCTAGACGGCGACCCTCGGCCTCCGTCGTGCCTTTTTGGTTCACGATTTGGCTCCTCAAAGTTCACCCTTTTCTGTCCCCTTTCATATTTTATACTTTCTTGGGCTCCTGTGTTATTTATTGACATCTGATCAAACTTTTTCATAGCTTCGTCAATTTTTAACCTCTGTTTCGGGTTTTTTTTTTCCATGCATCAATAGACCTTTGTCTAGGGGCTCTTTGAGTAACCTGCAACAGACGTTTGGCCGAGGTGGAGGGATTGCATTGGACACCTTCAAAACAAAAACTTATTGCTGACCTTCTGCTGAAGAAAAATATTGTTGTACATCATGTGGCTTTAAAATGGATGTGCAACAACGGTTTCAATGTCACTAAGGTTCATAGAGCCCTCCAGTTTAGTCAAAAACCTATCTGAAAACGTTTGTTGACACTTTTATCAAGAAACGTTCTGAAGCGCAGACAAAAGCCGAAAAAGAAATCTATAAGCTCATTTTAAATTCGGCTTTTGGTAAAATGTGCGAAAGTATTCGCAATAGGAATAGTTGTGACGTCGTGACCGATCCCGAACAATGTGCTCGAATTATTGCCGATCCAAATTACACTTCCTTTACAATCATTGGCCCGGACATGGTACAATTGAATAGGAAAAAGTAAGCATTGTATTGAATAAAAATATTGCTGCAGGCAGTGCCATCTTGGAGATCTCTAAAAAGCTCATGTTGAAATTCTACTACAATGTGGCTAGGGTACAGTGGCCGGAGAAGGGGCAAGTAGAGGTCTGCTACGGGGACACAGACTCTCTACTGCTAAAAGTAAAACTCCAAACCTACTTGATGATTTGGCGCACGGTGAAATCATCAGCTCGCGGAAGGACTACACCAATTGGAGTGGGCTTCACCCAGAGCTAGTGAACGTCGGGCGCCAAATCAGCTTTTATTTTTAAAATCAGAAACAGGAAATGACATGATTTCCCGTGGTATGTTTTTAAGTCCGAGGGTGTAGTTTATACTGACACACGACGAGGAAATCAAAAAACGTTGTAAAGGAGTACCCACGCACTATATGGATAAGAATTTCGACATGGACATCTATAGGAATTGCATTGTTGAAAATACAATTCCACGAGCAAAATTGTTGGCAATTCGTTCCTTAAACTACAGGAACTTCACTGTAAATATAGAAAAAATTGCCATGAGTACCATTTCCGACAAGATCTATGTTTGTCAAGACGGTGTGACTACCCTCCCCCTGGGGCACTATTTAAGTTCCGACTGAGCCGAATGTGTTAGCCATAGGGAAGTCTCGGTTTTAGTAAAGTCCAATAAATTTCCCAAAACATTGGGGGGGGGGCTCGCGGCCGGGGGGGGGGAGGATCACGGCCGGGGGGGGGCGTCCAGCCGGCCGCAGGCGGGGGGCGCCACCACTACCAGCAGATTTTTTTTGTAAATATACATGTTGTTGCATTCAAATTAGAAATGGTGTAAAAAATGTGATACTATTCTTTGTGTATTTTTTCATTATATGTTGTTTTCTTATAAATAAATAAAGTATATTTATTAAAGCGCTTTTTCTAGTGCATTTTTTAAAAATAAATGTTTATGTTTTTTGTTATAAATAAATTAAAAAAATCTTCAGTGTATTTTTCTTGTTTTTTTTCTGTAATGTTTTATTTGTAAAGTGTTGTTTTTTATGTTAATAATACAAGAAATATGATTATTTATTGATTTTGTTCTTCTTCTCATTATTCTTGAACGGACTAGTAGGGAAATTATTTAGTCGTTAGACAACTATAGTCTAGAGTTAGTTGTAGGTGAACTGTTGAAGGGAACATGTATAAATTTAAAACAACATTCAGATCGTTTCTGTGCGGTCCATCAATGTCAGAAAAACGACACTCTTAACTAAAACAATTAAAAATTGCGATAAAATTTTTGTGGAAAAGCCGAAAAAAATATACTATTGTTACAGTATTTGGCAGGAGTCATACGATAAAATAAAAGCATTTGCCATAGTGGGATTGGTGCATATACAATTCATACAGTGACTTGATGTTTTCAACATTATTAAACCAAACTCTTGACTGATTATTGACGATCTGGCTGAATCTATTAAACAATGGTCCCAGGAAATGCTGCAATTGTTCACCGTTCGCTCTTATCATGAACAGATTTCCATTACGCTTGTTCTACACAACCTCTTTCATCAGAGCAAATGTATGCGAACACTTGCATTGAACTGCACCTACTATATCATATTCAGAGTTGTTCGTGATTCTAGCTCGCTAATAACCCTCAATAAACAAATATACCCTAGGGAACCTAAATTTCTGCTCTCAGCGTACAATCAGGCAACTAATAAACCCTACGGCTATATCCTATTGGATCTTAATCAGAATACACCCGAGGATATGCGTGTAGTCACAGATATTTTTGACAATGAAATTACAGTATATCTCCCCGTGAACTGTAAAAAGACATATTAGTTGCTATCATGACACTGAAGAAACTACGTGAAAATAGACATTTATTTTCAGGTCTAAGCACTTCAAAAGCCCCACTTAGGAAAGCCATACTCAAATATGGTGTTGACAATGATTTCATTAATCTAATATCCGAACTTTGTTTAAGTTTGACCAAGGGCAATGTTCAACTGCCAGAAGTAGTTAAGCAACAGGCAAAGCAACATCGTTCCATTGTACCTACATTGGCCTCTAAAAACAAAGGAAAGAATTTTAAAAGGATACGTCTTCTTCAGGCGGGCGGTAGCTTTTTCACACTTTTACTACCGATAATTGCAGGACTTGTAAACAGTTTTCTCTAGAGAATGGCCAAAGCCTATAAATTGACTCCAATAGAACTCGCTCTCTCACCCGTGGAACACTTTGAGGACAATCTGAGTAAATTCATTGACAACGAGAATATTGAGGATGAAAAAAACTGCTTTTACTTCAAGATGTACTTCGCCGAGTGGACAAACATAAGCACTATCGTGCGAAGGCCAGTGATATTGATCACAAAAAAGAACCATCTCCTCAGGATTCTTCTTCTGCTATCACTACTGCTGGAACACAATTAAAGAAGGAGGAATCGAATTCAATTGTGTTGAGCATTGGAAATCTAACGCCCCACTCATATCGCGAACAAAGTAAACGACTCATAACATATCTCATGGAAAGTGGTCAAGATCATATTCAAGTTGATAGCAATGGGAAAGGGATTATAATTCAGGGCAAGAGCTATAATCTACTTGATTTAATCTATAATATGGTTACAAATCGTAAAGGACTATTATCATTTGACGCTCATCTATACAACTTTCTAAATGCATTAAACTTCCCCAAAAGTCTTATTAGCAATAGGCGAATTCTAAAAAAATTAAATGAACATGCACCCTCAACACCATTAAAATATGAACATGAAGAAGAAGAAGAAGAAGAAGATTTTAAATCAATTTTGGAAAATACTAGCACACCTAGTGAAAACTTGACAATAAGGAGGAGGAGCACACCACTGATACCTAGACAAAAGCAAAGACGTATCAAGTCAACGTCACCACAACCACCGCCAACCACTAGTATACAAAAGGGTAGCGGACGTTACACTACGTGTTTACGTTCAAAATGGTTGAAGTTCTGAAAAATGTTTATGAAAATATTGGTGAAGTGGGGAGTTTAAGTTCCCCCACCACTCTTTCCAAAGTCACTGGTGTTTACGCTAAAAGTGTAAAAGACTATCTACAAAATGAAACAAGTTACACTCTGCATAGAAATCATAGGCTCCGTGCTAATCATTATCGAAAAACTAAAGCCTCTTTCCCATTGCATATAATGCAAGCACATCTCTTAACTCTAGATGAGATTCAAAGACATCACAATACACCGAACAAGTACATTCTACTTGCAATCAGTGTTTTTAGTCGCTATGCATATGCCATTCCATTGCGCTCGTAGAGAGGTGTTGAAGTTGCTCAGGCCGTTGAAAGTATTCTCGAACAGGATTCGTATAAAAAAATTCAAACGGATCGCGGTAATGAATTTGTTAATCCCCATGTTGCAAAAGTACTAGCGAAATATAATACACTACTCTATAATAGTCATAGTCCTATAAAGGCTGCTTTGGCCGAACGATTGATAAGAACTATTCGACTTTTAATTTCAAGATATTGTACATTGGAATATACATCTTCTTTTATTCATGATTTAGATAAAAAATCATGTTGATTTATAATCAACGACCTCATCGATCATTGTCCAACTCAACTCCAACGGAAGTTCATCATTCTGATCATGATACAATTGATAACTTTCTTAAACAATATTCCAATGAAACGACTGTCAAGAAAAAAAAATTAATGTTGGTGATACTGTTCGAATTAATAGAATAACTAATGTTTTTGAAAAGGGTAATTACTTGTGGTCCACAGAACTTTTTAAAGTGGCAAAAATCCTAGACCCTTAACCCATAACTTATCGTCTGCGAGATACCAAAGATGAAGAAATTCTCGGCGGCTTTTATGACTATGAACTACAAAATAATAGTGAAATCTATCAAATTGAAAAGATATTAAAGACTCGTACTTGCAGGGGTAAGAAACAGTTACTTGTTCGGTGGCTAGGATACAACTCTGATTTTGATTCTTGGATCATTGGTGAAGATATTGACAATGCCCAATTATTTCTATATAACATTTATATCCAACTTTTCCGATCCTCTCTACAATGACTTGAGTAAAACAAGTGATTTTTGGACGAAACTCTCCCCCGCCATCAAATATGACGGTGCGTATGAAGTGCCTCTTGTCGATTGTATTCACAAAAATACCTATGACATCTTGAGAAAGGATCGTGTGTATGATATAAAAGTTATACCATTCGATTGGTCACTCTTTGTAGAGTATGAATGGGTTGAAGCCCTTAAATCTAGTGAATATCCACATGTTAAATTGAAATATATAGAATATGATAGTATGACGGATTTGTGTCGTACAATCAATAGAAAAATCTCATATCGTAGGAATGGTACATTCCATTTTAATTATTCAATGGAAAACTATAGGATTTACATTACCTCACCTGTTGACACTGAAATGATTATTCTCAACGATAATCTGAGAGACGTTCTAGGCTTTAAACATAATATGATCAATGAAAAAACGCTGGCACTGTTTACGGGAAGGATCAAGTTATTTTTGCTAATTATCCACCTGGTTTTGCCTCGGACTCTTGCATATTTCTCTATGCATCTCTTGTAGAAACGTCAAGAGTTTGTAATTCAAATGTCCCCCTCCTACGTGTTCTTGAACGAAAAACAACCCATGAACTTGTTGATCACTATAATATAAGGCATCTTCAGTATGCTCCTGTAAACACTTCGTATTTGGAACTCTGTCAGTTAACACTAAGAAGTGAATTGGGTGACCCTCTAGCAATAACAAAAGGA
Organism: Artemia sp. Kazakhstan ARC1039; assembly: GCA_029168905.1. NCBI lineage: Eukaryota > Metazoa > Arthropoda > Branchiopoda > Anostraca > Artemiidae > Artemia > Artemia sp. Kazakhstan ARC1039. Next base: position 19,851 of record JAQQPU010004150.1, on the reverse strand, counting down.
TTAGCCATGATTACATGTCATTTTTGACCCATCATCGGCGACAGCACCTAAAATGAACAATAGAAGAATTCCATTTGTCTGTCCCGATATCAATTGCTATGTTGGTGCTCTGAGTCCACGTCAAATAGGCAACGGATTGGACTACTACAAGGGGCGTACTACAATGTCTGGCTATGGTCTTTGTAGCTGGTTTGCTAGGTTATTTTGTTCTGCACTACCCCTTGCCAGAAAATATCTTGTACCTGCTGCATCAAATTTTACTGCCTCAACACTACAGGACTGGGGGTCGGGTAAAAATTTCAAGGAGAGTGTTAAGGAAAATATTAGGTCTTCAGCAGGAGCCATTGGTGAGCAATTAAAATCTCAGCAAAATGGGAAGGGATTGAAAAGGGATTGATTCACTCATCAGTCTCTACCCAGGCGGGAAGCGAAGGACATCAACAAGGACTTTGAGGAATAAAACGAACAAGACCAATACGAAGAAGAAGAAAAAGAAAAATATTGTTAGATCAAAGAAGGATTTCAAACACCACAAAATCTTACTATCAGCCAAGAGCCTAGCCAACTAGACCTGCACAGAGAGCATAGAAATCGACATCTATCATCTCATAATTGAACTCCTAGAGTCAAAAGATCTACTGAAAGATATCTGAAAATATCCATTAAATATGAGGCAATCAAGCCAGTAGCCCTGTAGCCCACAGAGCGAAGCAAAAGGAAAAGGGCTAAATAGTACTACTGAAAAGCCCGCCTGCTGTTAAACAGAAGAAGAAGAAGAAGGATTTCTTCTCTTAAGATGACTTATCTCCCTCACAAGGAATCACATCCATCAATCAGTTCCTTATTGAATCTGATCAATGCTGAAAATGTTGATTTCAGTGTCAAGTATGGCTACTATGAACAATTTCATCCCCAGCCACCCCTCTCGGAAAATACACACTTTTAAATATTTTCTAATGAAGACTATTTCATTGATCTGTCATCAACATTTATTGATTTAAATGTTGCGGTGAAGAAAAAGTCAGATATTACAACTCCAACTGCTGCCGATGGTCTATCCTACGAAAACTGTATTCTACACAACCTGTTCAAACAAATTAATGTATTTATTAATGGAACATTGGTGAGCACTAGCAATAACTTATCCAACTATGCAAGCTACATACAATTTATGATGAAGACACCAAAGGCATATAAGGAGTTGAGAGGACAGTCATTGGGCTATGAATATCGATCAGGTGTTTATACTGACGGTGAGTTGACTACTACAGTGACCCAGGAGTATCATCTAGTTGGAAAATTAAATCATGAGATGTTCAATATATCCCAATGGTTACCCCCCAATGTCAAGATTGACATAAAGTTGCAACTGGCCCCATCGAATTTCATTTTGAGAAAAACACTTCCTGCAGCACCCAATGCAAATGTTATTATCAGATCGGCAATTCTTCATGTCCGAAAACAACAGGTTATGAGCTCTGTTGCATTGGCAGTGGAAAAGCTAAGAGCCAATGGCAACAACATTAAACTTCTTGTCCCCCATACAATCACCAATCAACGTCACATTGCCACCGGGTCTCGTAGTTATACTGATTAATCATGTATCAATGGGGAAATCCCATCAAAACTTGCTTTGGCCTTTGTGAAGAGTGGCAGTGCCGTTGGGTCCTGGACTGAATCCCCCCATGATTTTAATTTTGTTGGTCTATCTAGCCTTGTGTGTAAAGTGAATGGTATGCCACTGTACACTCTATCATTTGACAAAAAATCCTATAGAACTCTGTATGAGTTTACAATGCAATCCCTAGGTCATGACTCCCAACTATTTGAAAATGGAATAACCGATTCAGTGTTTTCAAAAAATCATGGCGTAATTGTTTTGGACTTGTCGGGGACCCAGGATATGAGCATAGTACGAACAGGGAATGTACGTTTAGAGTGCACATTTGCTGATGCTTTGACTGAGAGTATCACGCTAGTATCATTGAGTCAATTTGAAACCTATTGGGAAATCACACCCGACGGCAGTGGTCTACTAGACCTAGCACCATGAACACAAACCAAATAATCAACGTATTTAGTATGGATCTATACATGTCCCAGTACAAGTCCTATTTCATACCATTGGACTTCATTGGAAAAATTCCAAGTGTTAACAATACTCTAATCATTGTTAATAGCAGTCCATCGACTTTGAAGACAGGCCATTGGCTATGCATCTTTTAAACAGTGAAGAATATTGAAATTTTTGATCCTCTTGGCCTATCGTATAAATTCTACACTCCATACATCAGCAACTTTATTGAAAGCAGTGGGAATACTATTATTCAAAATCAACGAAGAGTACAGGATTTAACGACTATGATATTCGGCTTTCATGCACTACTCTTTTTCATGTTCAGATGTCGCGGCTATACCTACAAATAGTTTCTCAACATTTACGTTGACTTACCTTGATTGAACGACTTTCTAGTGGAAAATATACTTGCAAGCGTGTTTAATATTGATTTTAGTGCCCTAGGAATAAAATGTTCTAAAAATGTATGTGACATTGTTTATTAATAAATGAAAAATGTATTTACATGATAAAAACGACTTTTCTACTCTTTAGATCTCATCTTCTACTGCATATAGGTACTTGTCGATAACAACTAATGCAGGTAGATTATCTGAATTCACGGTATATTGATCCTGATGTGCTGCAATGTCAGGGTCACATTTTCTATAATAGAGTGTAACTTCACTCTTATCATATCTCTTTGTATAGTCAATGATACTATTCTCATTCATTTTGTAGAATTCACATGTTTCAATTTGCTTATTTGAAGTAATGTCACAAACAGTGTCCTCAAGTGGCGAATCACATTCCGTCACAGCCAAATAAAAATCAGTGGGCTTATAATCATAGTAACCATTGTCTTCACAACGACGATGTAGAAACCAAATTCTTTTGTTGTTCCAACAGTTGAATTGCTGACCCGGTTCCTCCTTCCAGAACAATCTAAAGCCATGACGATACCAATCTCTTAGTAATAAACTAAAATCTTGCTTAGGATTCTTTCCAATCATACCGTGATATGTATTCTCCCACTGATTACATTTATCATAGTGGCGATTCGAGCATAGGTGCCCTCTAGGATGAGAGTCACACACCTCTTCAAGACAGGAATTACAACCTTTAATTTGTACAGCATATCCTCTATGCAATTTACACGGGTTGCACAATCTGCACTTTTCGTCATACTCATCAATCATTGTACAATTCTCACATGATGACCAGCTGCCCAGTGTGTACATACATAGCTGACATGTATGGAACATTTTTTCATGTTTTGACACTCTCACTGCCACAATGAAACTGAGCTACTATCAACAAATTGAGTGGGATAGAGAGAAAGAGGAGTAAATCATCCTTGAACTCCATCTTTCTCATGAGAAAAAAGTCATAAATTTCTAAGCTAGTGTTTAAAAGCATATCCACAATATTATTTTGCTGTGTCGTGATTAATATGTCAATAAATTGTGTATATCCCGTTGGTCCACGACGTAAAAGCTTCATGCAAGAGTCTAATGATGGAGAATCAGTTTTTCATTATATCAACAAGCATTCCCTGAGAAAATATCTTCCTTTGAATAGACAGCTCTAGAAAATAATCATTTAGAATCAAACGTTTTTCCATAAACACAAGATTCCCATGATTCGCTCTTTTTCAAATCTATCCATTTTTTAGCACTCTCGCAACCAACTTCAGACTAACCAGATTTTTTTTCTACTCTTAAAAAAATACACACTAATCTACTATAGAAAGAAAAATATCATTGATTTAGAAACAGTTTTATTGAACATAACTACAACAAAATAATCACTGATTCAATTTGTTTTCATCAATATATTTCACTAGTGCATCTAATGCTGCCTGAAGTCTATTTATATGCACAATATTCAGTTTCGCAGCAAAACATAATTGCTCCTCCATTTTAAATTTGCTCAATGATATTACATATCTAGCATACGTATCATCCCATTCAAGGCTTAGTCTACAGCCTCGTGTTATTTCCACAGCCACGTTTGGTACTCGTATATCTTTGCTGCTGCTGCTACCGCCTCCACCATCAACCTCCAATAGTGTAAATGCTCCACTCATTTTCTCTACTAATATCGTCTCAAATAAACTATTCTTTCTGAATTCAATTCTCTTACTAATACGAATTGCAATGAAAATCACTCCTTTTATTTGAATCCAATTACTAATTAAGTTATCGTATATGGGGTAGCCTCCGTTCTCCGTGATTGGCCCCAAAAAGTGGGTGTTGCCTCGTAAACCAGTCTGTTTGCATTATACAATCTCAACCATAGTTCCAAAACATGTTTGATCACTTTATAGGTCTATCAACTTGATACGCTTCAGTGGTTCCTATATGTCCCAGCAAAAAGCATGGTAATTCCTATATGTCCCAGCAAAATGGTACTTAACACTCTACTCGCGTGCCGAGTACTGGGGTCTGAAGCCACCGGGGTCCACCGCAGATTCACTTGCGGTTAAAAGAACAGCAGTGGCGTATCAGAAATGAAAATTAAGAGCAAAGACACACGCGGTTAGAAGACATGTGACACCGAGCATTTGAGAAAGTCAAAATGAAAATGAAGTGCAAAAATACATGCGGTTAGAAGACATGCAACACCGAATATGTTAGCGAGTTAATGAAAATCAACCTGGACATCGAGAATCAAAACGTGTCCAGATTGAAAATTTTAGCGATGATGATGGGGTTTGGGATTTTGACATGGATAAAGTCATCAATGCCTACCATACCTTTGTTTAAAAAAAAAGCTTCGGCGATATGTATTTCATAATGACGAAAGACAAGCCGAGGTAAAACAAACCAAAGAAATTAAAAATGATAGCGATGATGATTGGGTTTTGGATTTTAACATGGATAAGGTCAAGAATGCGTACCATACCTTTGAAAATCAAAACCTGGACTAGATAAATCGTTGAAAAAAAGAAGTTTTTGTCCCACTTTGAAATCTTTCAAAGAAGATTTTGTCAAATTGTTTTTGAACAATTAAAAGAAACAAAGGTTTGGTGACATGTCTTTCATAATGACAAAAGACAAGCCGAGAAAAAAGAAGAAGTTTTTGTCCCACCACTTTAACAATTAAAAGAAACAAAGGTGACCATCAATGCCTACCATACCTTTGAAAATCAAAAACCTGGACTAGATAACTCGTTGGAAGAAATAAAAGTTTTTGTCCCACCACCTGAACAATTAAAAGAAACAAATTTTCGGCGATTTGTATATCATAATGGTAAAAGATAAGCCGAGGCAAAAGTTAAATGTCCAATAATGAAAAGGTAATTTTGCAAAGGCAATACTTTTAATTTAAGGTCTATTTGGGCGTCATGACATCAAGAAATGGCTCAAATTGTCTGAGTTTAAGAAGACAAGCGACAGTGAGAATCCATATATAGATGCCTGCCCCGTGCCGAGTTCCGGGGTCTCACGGTGAAGCCGCCGGGCTCCACGTACTGTATATATATTCTTTTTTCCAATATACGTATTATATATATTCGTTTTTTTAAAAAAAATCCAAATGAATCTACTGAAAAAAATGGGCATTGTCAATTTAGTATACAGATGCTAATGTTTATTCCTTCAAATCATAATTAATTTTTGATTTCTTAAAGTAATAAAATTGAAAACATTTAAAAGAATTTTTTCAGTAAAGTACAAATTATATTCTGGCTTTTAGGAAGTATAGTGGTTCTGAACACTACCCATTTTAGTTCTGCTCGTTTTGAGTTTGACTCTGTTGTTTATTTTTATTTCTGTTCGTTTTGGGTTCCATTTATTTATTGATACTGATTTGTGGAAGTTGTATGCTTGGTAGATCATTTGATTCTGTTTTTGTTCATTTTTGGTTTCACGGAATTCTTTACTTTTTTTGAAAAACTTACTTTTGTGGAAAAAGTCTTTTTTAATTAATTTCTATTTGTTTTATATTGACATTGTCTTTTTCAGGGAAAAAGAGAATAATAATTGTAATCTTTCCGGTTTTCCTTTAAGAATCTATAGTTTGATCTGCTATTCATATGCTGAAGAAACTTTTTCACCAATTTTTAACAACATTATCTCTTTTGAAAATCATGACACAAATAATAATTATAGTGTTTTATACATCCTCTAATTGACCTGATAAATAGAAGTTAATACCATTCCCAAAAAATTATATTTATGCTCTTTCACAGCCTGGATACACTTACACTCTTTTGAATTAGTAAAATTCTAAGAGCAGAAGTAGTAATAAAAGTAGCCTCGAAAATTTGAACTTAATATCCTCAGTCGTTCTTGGTATATTACTGAGATGTCTTATTGGCAACCAGAATACAAACAGTGTGTTTTGATTCAATTTTAAAGCAACATTTAGTTTTTAAGAATAATGGAAAAATTACATAATGGGGGGGGAGGGGGGGGTTGACCTACCCAATAACCCTAAAATCTAGTTTCTAGACCATTCAGCTATGCTGAACAAAATGGCTGTCTTAAAATTTTGATTGGAAGTGGCTGGAGGGCTGATTGCCCTCCAATCACCTTTGACTCTTAAGAGGCCTCTAGAACTTTTAATTTTCAATCAAATTAACTCCTTTAAAATATCAATGATACTACTAGCTATAATACAGCATCGCTGCCTAAGTCCTTATGTGCCCTATAACGTTTATATGCCCTTTTGATAGCTGTATGCATATAGGTCTTTCGTTTAATTGACACTCCTCCTAAACGTTCCCTAAAAGTTTACACTTAACGCCATTAATGTCGTTAATTACAATAATCGTAGAGTAATCGTAGAAGCAGCATTAAATGAATACAAACGGTGTCTTCTGGCTAGCCCAAAATCCACAACCTATGAAGGTATGAAGGTAAAATTTTATGAGAATGTGTCTGTTGCACGGATGACAACCTGCCGTCCGTATGCAGGTTGTCATAAAGGGCATATCAGCAATACCTTAGGAACAGTTTCGTGTGTGAAATTAAAACCTACAGTTTTTGTTGTTGGGGATGTTGAACTAACCAAAAGACAACATTTGCATCATAATACTAGTTTTTATACTCCTGCAACTAATGCTACTATCACTATTACTGTTACTACTACTACTGCTACTAAAGCTAATAGTACAGGCAAACTAGCCAAAAATATGGGTCGACCCCAAACAAATTTCAACAAAAATGATCTTTATACCATATTGTAGAGAAAAAAAGCTTAACAACATATCTAAAGTTACACATTCTAGGTCGACGCAAAACTATTTTTTTTTTTTTTGCTTTTCGTGTCAATTTTTTTTTAAATGAACTATCGGTAAATATTCATTTTTTCTGTATATGAAGTACTGTCCTGATGTAAAATGAAGAGCTGAACCCGAAAATGAAAGCAAGTTTGATGAAAATGTACCAGAAAAAGTTTCATAATCATCAATATGTGATTTTACCCTTCTCATCGTTGTGACCTCTTTTTCATCATAGTATCAGAAAGCAACTATTCTGACATAAAATGAAGAGCTGAGCCCAAAAATCAAATTAACCTGATGTAGTGTTTACTAGAAAACCCGTTCTTGATATATGTATCAAGATATATGTATCTTGATATATGTATTCATCAATATGTACTTTTTTATTTTCATTTGACATGTTTCTTTTAGCACTTATTATCCACCAGTTCTTCCATTGCTGGTAAAAAAAAAGTGGATTGAGGAATTTTGGTTGGCTCGTTTAGAAGACCAGTTAACGCACAGAAGGCAACTACACCACTTTCATGACCTTCGTATTCTATAAATAAAATCAAAGTTTCATTCCACGCCTTTTCCAAGTGAGTTCCCGGATAAAGCCGTAAGCTAAAAAGTCACAATGGAAAATTACCCCGAGTAATCATTTATTAAATCACGTTAATGCCCGTGTTTGATATCTTGCCATCTATAGATGCAAAAAGGTCATTCGATGTATCTGCCACCTAACAAGCTAAAAAGTTTTACTGTGAATATTCTCCTTTCCCATTGACTTGATATTTAAAGGTAAGAGATCATTTGTGTTTGTGTCATCATTTCAACCAAAGATCTACAGTCTGAAATGGTAAACTAAAGTAACCAACCGTACGTAGTAAAGAACTGTTATCGAAGAACTGCTTTATCTTTTTCTTTTCACAGAGACCACTACTAACAAGATATCGTGCCTTGAAAAGCATCTTGTTCTAACAGACGACCCTTAACGTTAGGCTGTTCAAACTTGTAATACGCCGATATGGTATCTGTACTACAAAATTTCTTAAGAGTAGAACGATCTGGGTCATGGGATCTCCACTTTAAATCCCCCACTGACATGGTACCTTATCTGGCGGCATCGGGGTATAACAATTACACAAAATCCTGCCAGCTTTACATCCAGCGAATGGTCAAGCTCCGAGAAACCCATCCTGCCGTTTATCAAGCCTTCCAGAATGGGATGCATTTGATCAGACGTTCTGATAGATTCTGGATTGGGCTCCCCACGGATCTTGTCCTTGAGCAGGGAGCTCATGCGTTGTCACAAAACGGCTGGTGGCCTTACCGATGGAAGTGGTATGACAGAGGTTCAAAGGTCTTTATGGGTTCTGTCTCGACCAGTCTACTCTGCACTAAATCTTCTGATGGAGGGTACGTCTCAGGCTTTCTATGGAGCTAGTGAATAACATAAGGAAAAGTCCGAGCCGAGGCAGCTAAGAGACTGTAAAAACACCCAGATCGTTATCGATTTCCTAGAAAAAGGATGACCAATTAATGGGGATCTTCAACTAAGAAAAATACGAATCAGCCAACCGTGATTCTGCTAGAGATTTAGGCCTAAAAATCATTCACTTCATGTCTGGAAAGCTGGTCGATGATTTTGTGTTTCGACGAAAACAACAATTTACTACAAAGCAGAATCCAGGTGGAGATTGCAAAAGATTGGACCCCAGTCTCCTTTTTCAGAGGTTCATTACGCTAGCAAAGAGGATCAATCTCACAGAATCTGAGTACTTTCAACGCGAACTGTGTTCCTAATGTTTTATTAAACATATTGCGATCACCTTTTTTAGGCCGACCCATTCGATCATGGAGCCAGCGACGACCAGATTCAGGCTAACTAATTATAAGATCTAAAAACCGACAATTTAGCCAGCAAAATATGGTCTGGTAAAAAAAATGGGGGTCACGACGACGAGAAGCGTAAAAACCTCATATTGATGATTAGTATTGATGATAATTAAACCTCATATTGATGATGACTCCCCTTTCAAAGGCATTCGATATATCATCGAGGTGGAGCTGTTCTGCACAGAATTCCATGGGCCAAAAACGAACGAAGCTCTGAAATTCTTGACCACTATGCTACTTACGTGACCCAAAAGTATTCATCAGCCACTATTGTATTCGACGGCAACGATGGCGGAGCTACCATAAAGGATATTGCCCAGTCGAAGAGAAGTCGTATAATCGGCCGTAAGATCTTCTTCACATCAGATATGCATCTGAAGGAGAAAAGGATGAGTTCTTGTCCTGCAAAAAAAACAAGGCCAGGCTTATCGGCGTGTTGCCTGTTTTTCTCCGATCAAAGGGCTTCATCGTAGTCCAGGCACCAAGTGATGCAGACGTCCCAATTGTGCAAGCTGCTGTTGATTCTTCCCAGTATTACAACACTGCCGTCATTGGAGATGATACTGATCTTTTGGTTCTATTGTCTTATCATGGTGACCTATCAAGCAAGAAACTATTCTTTGCACCCGAGACAAAGTCGAACAATGCTCCCCGAATACGGGATATTCACAAATTGAAAGGGAAGCTGGGCCAACAGACGTACCATCCGATTCTTTTTGCTCACGCCATCTTAGGCTGTGAATCTACTTCAAGGATTCACAGTGTGGGAAAAGGCCTGGCTCTGAAGAAGCTAACGACAGATGCCGATTTTCGCACATCAGCTGCAGTTTTCATGCTGAAGTCAGCTTCGAAGGAGGAAGTAAGGGTTGCTCGAGAAGACGCTCTGCTCATGATATATGGCTGATCAAAAGGGGTAAACCTGAATTAATTCTGCTGGGAAGTTTTTAAAAAGAAAGTGACCACTGCTAGCACGCTTGTCCGCCCAGAACAGTTAACACCAACTTCTGACACGGCTAAATTCCACAGTTACAGGGTTCTCTACCAAGTTCAGGTATGGAATGGAGGTCCTGATTCTGAAGTTAAAGCCCAGGAATGAAGTTGAAAAATAAAAATGACTTCTTGTATCCTTTGACTATTGACGTCCTACAAGCCCCTCGTCTGCTTTTGAAAATCATGAAGTGCTCCTGTCAACTGGAATGTAGCACAAAGAGTTGTAGTTACTTTAAAAACGATTTAGCTTGCACTTCAGCGTTTAAAACGTGCAAAGGGACGGTATGTTCTAACTCTCCAAGAATCGAAGGCTATAACGATGAGGAGAACGTCGAAGCTTATATATCTGAATTAAAAGAATAAGTTGTGAATACTAGTCGGAGTTTGATTCTTTCTTTCAAATGTTCATGAACTTGATTTGATAATTTTATCAGTTATGAAGACTAGTCAGTGTGTTGATAATAGTTTATTCTAAGAGGGATCTTAAATGTTGGCCACTGAAAACTAGTTTCATAGATGATTTCCCTTTTCTAATATCCTTAATGTTTCATTAAACATATTGCGATCACTTTTTTTAGGCCGACCCATCAGGTTATGGAGCCAGCGACGACCAGATTCAGGCTAACTAATTATTAGATCTAAAAACCGACAATTTAGCCAGCAAAAGACGGTCTGGTAAAAAAAAAAATGAGGGTCACGACGACGAGAAGCGTAAAAACCTCATATTGATGATTATGAAACTTTTTTATATACCGTACAACATATTTGACCATTTTCGCACTCATCTCATCTTTTAACATCGGAATAATAATTCAGCTCAAGAAAAAGGAACAATTACCGGAACTTAATTTTTTTTTGTTAGGAAAGTGAGAAAACTGACACTATACCCAAAAAAACTAGTTTTGCGTCGACCTAAAATGTACAACTTCGGATATGTTGTCCAGCTTTTTTTCCTCTACAACATGGGTAAAAATCATTTCTGTTACAATTTGTTTTCACCAACAATCGACGAGTTGGTGGACAATAAGTGCTAAAAGAAACATGTCAAATGAAAATAAAAAGTGCATATTGATGAATATGAAACGGGTTTTCTAGTAGACATTACATCAGGTTAATTTGATTTTTGGGCTCAACTCATCATTTTATGTCAGAATAGTTGCCTTCTGATAGTACGGTGAAAAAGAAGTCACAAGGATGAGAGGGGTAAAATCACATATTGATTATCATGCAACTTTTTTCTGGTACATTATAGATCAGATTTGCTTTCATTTTCGGCCTCATCTCTTCATTTTACATCGGAATGATACTTCATATACAGAGAAACGAACATTGATCGATAGTTCCTTTTTTTTTGGAAAAACTGAAAAAATTGTCACGAAACGCAAAAAAAAACTATTTTTGCGTCTACCTAGAATGTGCAACTTAGAATATGTTGTTCAGCTTTTTTTTTCTCTCTACAACATGGTGCAACAATCATTTCTGTTGCAATTTGTTTGGGGTCAAACTCTAGTTTGCCTGTACTATAAAATTACTACCATTAACTGTACTCCTACTACTCCTTCTATATTTAATGGTACTGCTACTACAACTAACAGAACTCAAAGTATTAAGGCGAAAATTTCTGGCGATATTGTAACTATATTGAAGTAAATCGAAACACACTAGGCCCATATAGGTTGTCAAGAGAACGTATCAGCAATGCTTCAGGACCGGTTGATGGTATTAAGTTAAAAATTGCATCGTGTGTTGAAGGGGATGTTGAAAAAAGGTCGTATTTGCATAATGCTACTAATGCTACTACTGCTACTACAACTATTGCTACGCATAATTACTAAACCTTTCAACAATGCTGAAAAAATTGGTGTCTCAAAACTTTGTTTGGATGTTTATTATGGGATATGATGGGTGTGGGGGGGGGGGTTCTCTCAAATCACTTTGACCCTTTAAAAGGGCACTATAACTTCCAATTAAAATCAAATGAGACCCATCTGAACTTAATTTGATCACCCATTCCAGAAAAACCTTGTATGCTCCCACGGCATAACTTATAGCCCTTGACCCAGGGCTCTGAGGGGTTTTGCCAACCCTGGAAGCATTGTCATATGTTCTTTGGACTATTTTAATTAAAATTGCCATCGCACAATTTCAATCAGATGCATTTGCTGAAAAGAGGGGTAGTTAGGGGGGTGCTACTTGATCTCCATCACTATTGACTCTTAAAAGGGAACTAGAACTTCCAATTTCATCCAAATAAGCCACCTTTTAAGCTTATACAACCATCCCTTTCATAGGAACCTTAAATGACCCAGGGGCATTCCTTACAAACCTCGCCCTCAGGCTCTGGTGGTTTGTATCAACCTCAAAAGCCTTGTTATATGATATTTGAACTATTCTGATTAAAAAGACTGTCTCAAAATATCTATTGGATACATCTCAGGAAAACACGAGGTGTTCGTGTGTGTGTGGGGGGGGGGGGGGGAAGGGGGTAGCTGCGCTCTGATTGCTTTGACTCTTAAAAGGCACTAGAACTTATGATTAGCAATTTAATGAGTCCCCTCCAAATCATATACGACCACCCATTTTATAAGAACCTTATATATAGCTGCGCTGGGTGGCTGTGTCATCCCTGGAGGCATTATTATATGTTCTTTGGACTATTTTGAAAAAAATTGCTATCTCATGATTTCAATCCGATACGTTTGGTGAAAGGAGGGGTTTTGGGGGACAGGAGCTAAATTCTCTCCGTCCAACAAAAAAACCTTATTTCAACCAAATGAGCCTCTTCTAAAGTTAAACAACCATCCCCTCCATAAAAACCTTAAATACCCCCTGGACATAGATTACAACCCTTGCCCCTAATCTTGGGGTTTGTTAAAACCCCAAAAGACTTGTTATATGATATTTAGACTATTTTGAATAGAATGGGTATCTCAAAATTTCTATTAGATGCATTTGGGGACAATACGACGTGTGTGTGTGTGGGGGGGGGTGATAGCTGCCGTCCGATCACTTTAACTCTTAAAAAGACCACTAGAATGCCTAATTACTAATCCAATGAGGCCCCTCCGAATTTTATATAACCACATTTTCTATAAAAAAAAATCCTATATGCCCCCAGGGCATAACTCACAACCCTTTCCCTGAGGACTGGGGGGATTCGTTATCTTCATAAGACATAATTTCCGGACCTTTCAAATACCTTGAACAAAACGGCTATCTCAAAATTTTGATTGGGGGGGGGAGGGGGTACTTGCCCTCTGATTACTTTCGACTAATAAAAAGGCGCTAGTCCTCTCAATTTCCAATCGAAAGAACCCTTTTTGAAGCTTCTGCGACAACATTTTCTAAAACAAACCTTATATGCCCCATGGGCATAAGTTTCAACCCTTGTCCTGAGGGCTGGGGGGTGTCTCCCTCAAACACATAATTTAGAGACCTTTCAACTATGTTGAACAAAATGGCTATATCAAAATATTGATCGGAAGTGTTTGGGGAAATGATAGGCGTGGGGGGGGAGAGATTCTCCCTCCGATTACTTTTGACTATTAAAGGGAAATAGCCTTCTCAATTTCCAACCAAATGAGCCCTTTTTGAAGTTTTTACGACAACGCTTTCTATAAAAACCATGTAACACCTATAGGGCATAACTTAAACCATAGCCCCGAGGGTTGTGAGGGGGGGGGTCGTCATACTCAAAGACATAATTTTCAAACCCTTCACCTACGTTCAACAAAATGGCTATATCAAAATATTGATCGGAAGTGTTTGGGGAAACGATGGGCGTGGGAGGGGGGGCATTTGCCCTCCGATCACTTTTGACTATTAATAAGGGTACTAGCCCTCTCAATTCCCAATTGAATGAACCTTTTTTGAAGTTTCTACGACAACACTTTCTATGAAAACCTTATATGTCCCAGGACATAACTTACAACCTCTGCCCTGGGGGCTGTGGTGGGTTTGTCGTCCTCAGAGACGTAATTTCCGGGCCTTTCAACTACGTTGAACCAAATGGCTATTTCAATATTTTGATTGGATGTGTTTCTCGAAATGGTGGGCATGAGAGGGGGGTTAGTTGCCCTCTAATCATTTTTGACTATTAAAAAGGGTACTAGTCCTTTCAATTTGCAATGGAATGAGCCCTTTTTGAAGTTTCTACGATTACTCTTTCTGTATGAACCTTATATGCCTCCATCGCATAAGTTACAACCTTCGCCCAGAAGGCTCTGGAGAGGGGGGGGGGGTTGGGGTTGTCATCATCAAATACATAATTTCTGGATCATTCACCTACGTTGAACAAAATGGCTATCTCAAAAATTTTGATTGGATGTGTTTTGGGAAATGATGGGCGTGGAAGGGTTGCCTTCCAATCACTTTCGGCTATTAAAAGGGCACAATCCCTTCCAATTTCCAATCAAATGAGCCCTTTTCGAAGTTTCTACGACAACTCCTGTGATACGAAGTGCCCTTGTCTAAAAGAAAAAAATAATAATAATACATTGTGCCAATATCGTTCTTAACTTATAATCGGACTTGAACTTGAAAATAGTTCATTACAGAACTAAATATTATTGACTATATTATTTGACCTACATAATAGATTGACCTACTACATATATATTTTGATTGGAATACTGGATTGTCCTTGGCTATGATAATTATATTGCGCAATGACCGATCAAAATAGGAAGATTATTTTAAATCCGCTGCTGAATCTTGTCACCAGATCTATGCTTGATGGTGTGAAAATTTATGTGATTATCGGAAAAGCTGTGAGTTTGTTTTATCATGTTACTATTATCAGTGCTAAAGAGTTTCTGTATAAGGAGCTGAATATTCAGAGCCGATGTGTGAAACATGCGAAGGACGAAGATAATGTATTTGACATGTGTAAACAGTTAAATCAGATGGCAAAGGATAATCTGCCTATTCGCACTTTTGTGATCTTCTCGCCTTCTGAAACCCCAAAAATCGGGGAGGCAGTCTTGGTTACTTTGGAATGGAAAGCTAATGAACTCTTTCGATAAGTTGACGGCTTTGTAGAAAATGGGAAAATGCCCTGTTTGGCCATCTAGAATTGATACCAACCTAACAACTAACCCTGCTCTATATCCTACGTTCGCCGTTGTACTACAGAACTGTCCTGCAAATCTGACCTCACCTAGTGCTCGAAAGGACTTTGTCGATTAACTTTGCCCTGAGGCCTCAGGTGAAATAACTGAACTTAAAAAATTGGCTTTGGAATGGAAACTTGTTGTTGAATCAAAGCGTGCAGTGAAAAAAATTGCCGAGAATGCTAAGAACGGTACCTCATGCATCTCGGTGAGTGTGAAATCCTCAGTGTTTATAGGGATCCTGAAGGCTTACCGACCGAATACGACGAGAACCAAGTCAAATCTTTTGTACCAAACTGCCTGAAAGTTTCACAGTGCAGAAAGTTCCGAGAGTTCAAGGTCGTCTTTGAGTCAAAACAATACCTGGATCAGTTCTTGAAAGTTTCTTTGAAAGTTGTCTATGAACATCTTTCTGCAATGGCATGTTTATATCTCCTAAATTGTTGTTTTTCATGTCATAAAACCGGGCATCTGACCTAGCAGTGCTCCATTCGGGCCCTCTGCTCTAACTGTGGATCATGTGATCACACTTCTAACAGTGCCTCTCCGTGTTCGGAAAAAATGTTCTGTCTAGAATGTAAAGTTGCCGGTCATACTTGTTACAGTGTAAACAACAGTCAGCTAGCAAAGCCCAGGGTATGACATGGATCTGTCTACTACTGCGCAAGCTGTACTTTCGTGTAATATTTATAATGGACTTTTTGTCAAACTTCCTGTGATAAAAAGTTTGCTTTCAAACTTTGACGTATTGTGCTTGCAAGAACATTTTTTGAGGAGTCATAGTTTAGGGCTTCTGAAGATTAACAATAATGTTTCTAGCTACTCAGTGTGCTAAACGCTCCGCTTCTAGTGGACGCCCCTCGGGTGGTTTTGCGATGCTTGTTAGGACCTCGTGCCGGCCAAGTATTTTTGATTCATTTGATTTTCTCTTGCTGTCCGTGTAGAAGAGTATGTTATTGTAAACGTCTATCTCCCGACAGATTACCGCAATGACCGATGGGAATTTTTGTTTGCTTCTGCATGTGAGAAACTAGGGGTTCTCCCTCTCAGAGATTCAATAGTTAGATAAGTATTGTATTATTAAAGGAGACTTTAACTGTAATTTAACTGACGCCTCATTATTGCGTACTTCTATTTTGTCTGGTATTTTTGACGATTGGCTTAGGATATTTCCGAAAGATCTCGATTACACTTACAGACACAATTCCAGTCACGTGTCGAACCTTGACGATGAAGTTTCTTCTGCAAATCTACAAGTGTCACCTGTCCACGTCGTTACCGACTTCCAACTATCAGACCACCTTCCAATATCTCCATCTATTTCTTGTCTTTCAGCTCAGTCTAGTCCTACCCCACAACCACATCAGCCGCACGCCCAATTTTACAAGGATTGGAAAAACATCCAAGGTGATCTTATCGCAACAGTTACTAATTCTGTCCCTCATAAAATTCATATTCCGTTCCAGCTGTTCATGAGAAATCTGCTACGTCTGCTGACGTAAATGAAATACTAGTGTTGCTCGATCCACAAATCTTGGACAACTGCCGTGCGATGCCGTGCGATGCACATAAAAAGTCGCTATATCTCTCAAACGTATACGTTGGGGTGCCAAGAAGCATTGGTCCAGTAATCCAAGCCTAGTTGAAACTTTGAGAAAATCCAAATTTTTTTATCATTTGTGGCTCAAGTGGGACCGTCCTCGCTCTGGCTGGGTTTCTGATATTCGTTTTTCTACCAAAAGAAAACTTGCAAGAGAACTATCTGTCCACATAAACCAGATAGTTGAAGAGACATCCCAGCAAGCTTCTCCGTCCCAACCTTCTTTCTGGAGAAATGTATCAAAAGATCCTCCTAGCACCCACACACTTCTCTGCTGAATTCTTCCCGTCAGATGCCGCCCTACAGTAGGAATACGAAGATAAGCTTGATAAATTTCTGTCTAGTTGTCTTACCGACAATTTTGTTGTTTCGGTTGATTCTTTACTGCGAGTAATACAACGCCTAAAGCGTAAAAAATCTTCTGGCATCGATAAAATGACTGCTCTTCACATTCTGAATGGAAGCGAGCTGCTGGTAAACCATATTGCTCTTTTGATGCAGATCATTGTTAACCAAGGAGTTGTACCTTCTTCTTTCTCGATTGGAGATCTCGCCCCAATTTCAAAGAAAGGTAAACTCGCCACCAAGTGCTCGTCTTTCTTCCCTATAACGGTGGCTACTGCCTTCTGTAAGCTTTTCGAACTTATGTTCATTGACCATCTGAACTCAAAATGGTATGTTCCACCTCACCAATTTGGATTCCAGCCACGTCTCGGTTTGTGCATACGCTTTGTCGGTTGTCGCGAACGCATTGATCTATGCTGATACATCAGGTGAAGCTCTCGTGTTAGCTAGGCACAATGTTCAGAAAGCGTTTGATTCTCTCATTCACTCCGCTATGTTACTCCATGCAGCAAAACGTGGAGTGAGCCCTTCATATATAAGACCCCTTCGAGACATGTATTATCGTCTTAAAGCTTGCCTAATACTTCACCCATTATCTAAAACTGACAGCTTTCATGTCTACGCACCAACCTTTGATATTTTTGTCAATGTCAAAAAAAGTACCCGTCAACGTGCTGTTTCTTCCCTTCACTCTTCAATAATGGAGTTCTTGATGCACAGTCAACTGTTTCCATATCTGTTATCTTTGCCGATCCTGATTTATCTCTCGTATGTTATGCAGACGACATTTTGAATTTAAGCTGCACTATGCAGTGCATTAGTGAGATTTTGGCAACGCTACAACATAAGTATGCGAAAATAGGTCTTCAGTTCAATGCTGAAAAATCCGATGTTGCATTCTTCAACTGGAAGCAAGCATTACCTGAGGATATTCCTCTCGGAAACAGTAGGATTAAGCCAGTAGATCATATGACCTACCTTGGTCTTCCAATTGGTTCGTCAATAACGCACACGTGGCAATTATTAATTGCTCACATTGAACGTAGAGTTGTGTTATCATATGCTTCTTCTGTAACGAATAAGTTAAGCTTCAAACGCCATCTTCCTTCGAAACTTTTCAATTTTGTAGCTCTACCACATTATCTATAGATATCGCCGTTTCGGAAAATGCTCACAAAATCTGACAAGTCAAAAATTCGTTCAGTCTTCTTCCGGTTTGCAAGAATATCTTTTACGTTTCCCCCTTGGACCCGCAACTCTTACTAGTTAGAAAATTCAGTGTTCCTGACCCCGTTATAGCGGTGGAAAAACAAACTTGTGCTTATAATTCCCGTTTGAGGAAGTTGAACTATCATTGGTCGTCCATACTGGCCCAGAAGTTAAGATGTATTTGTTGTGCTTTTTTTGGTGTTTGTTTTCGCACTTTGTTTTGTTTGTTTTCAGTTTTTAAACTAATTGATGATTTTGTCTCTTTTCGTATGAATCCAATTTAAATGACGCTGCTAATTCTCAATCTTGGTGTCAATTTTTCTCTGATAATATACTGCGTATATTATTAACAATTTTACTGTTTATTAATTATCCATTCTTTTAATCATATTGTTTTAAGTAAAGAAGTAAAAATTCAGTGATTGAATAATTCCCTATTTCTGATATTTATTTATATCGGAGTAAATGAATCATTTGTTGAGAGTGATCTAAATTCAAAACCAATGGACGAAAGTGTCGTTTAATTGTTTTACCGTTTCTTGTCATGCATAGACTAGTTGATATGAGTATCTATTGTACATTTTTAATTTACTGATGATTATTTGGATTATTTTTTTGCCTATTGCGGCTTGATGCAATAGTTAAAAAACAAAACATGTCACGTACCTGCAGCGCAGTGTATAATTGAGTTTTTGTTTCTCGTCTTTGTAATTTGTTCTAAAAGCTGATTTAGATCTTAGCTCCAGCGTTCGTCACTTAAGTTTATTATCACTGCTAAGTTTATGTGTATTTCTTCTTTTTTCTTTTTTTCCGTTTACTGCTCCGTCTCTTCCTTTTTTTGTGACAAGTTTTCCATTCAATAATAATAATAACACGTCAAGGAAAAGTTAATCACGTGACAACAAAAATTTGTTTACGAGTCTTTTGAAGGTGCCAAACGAGGGGTATTCTCTAGCCGAATCAGGAAGGGTGTTCCATGTCAAATGACACGCAACAAAAGGATTAAAATCGAATCTTATTGTTGGTGTATGCGGAATTTGGATGTTTAGAGAACCACGGAGCTGATAATTTGACCGATCAGATACAAAAGAAGACGTAAATCTAAGGGAATAGGGAATATCACCATGGAGCTGGAGACAAGCAAATTAAGCACATGAAAGAATATAAAGTTTTTTCAAATCAAGTAAAGGTTTAGTTGCCGAACGATTTACATCCTGAATAAAATTTATAGGTTTATCGTAAGTATTCGAAAACGGTTCGAGAAAAGAAGGGAAAGTAGACAGCCATATTACTGGGCAAAAGGAAACATAAGAATGAATTAAGCAATGAAATAGGATTCTTAGAATTGGTCCAGGAAAAATATGTTCGAGTTTTCTTATAATTAATTAAAATTAGCTTCCGAAAAATTATATAAAATATATAATATATATAT
>JAQQPU010004149.1:36993-54047 GCA_029168905.1 Artemia sp. Kazakhstan ARC1039 | reverse complement strand
CTCTAAGCTAAAACTCGAAACTCTTAACTAAAACTTAACTAAACTACAACTTTAAGTAAAACTCTAAGCTATGACTCTAAGCTAAAACTCTAAACTCTTAACTATTACTAAACTAAACTTAAAGTCTAACAAAAACTCTAAGCTAAGACTCTAAGCTACAACTCTAAATTATTAACTAAAACTAAACTAAACTAGAACTTCAACAAAAACTCTAAGCTAAGACTCTAAGCTAAAAACTCTAAACTCTTAACTAAAACTAAAATAAACTAGAACTCTAACAAAATCTCTAAGCTAAGACTCTAAGCTAAAAACTCTAAACTTTTAACTAAAACTAAACTAAACTAGAACTTCTACAAAAACTCTAAACTAAGACTCTAAGCTAAAAACTCTAAACTCTTAACTAAAACTAAAATAAACTAGAACTAAGATAATTTCTTAAACCACATTGGCCTGACATCACATAAAGAAAGAAAAACGAGCAAAAATGGGGTTTTTATAGGCCAAATGAAGATACTGAAAAAACGAAGCGAATATTTCGAGAGGACAAACGCCTCTCTTCTTCAGCGCGAAACGAAACGATGTATCAATAAAAGCCAAAAATTAAAAGAATTAAAACCAAATACCTAACAACCATAAAAGCGAGTTATTCGCCAATATCCGCGATTTGCACAAAATCCAAAAAATATGATCTGCCATCGACGGCAGATCATATTTGTTCGCTAGTTGTTCGCTAGTATCCGTCGATGGCAGATCATATTTTTTGGATTTTGTGCAAATCGCGGATATTGGCGAATAACTCGCTTTTATGGTTGTTAGGTATTTGGTTTTAATCCTTTTAATTTTTGGCTTTTATTGATACATCGTTTCGTTTCGCGCTGAAGAAGAGAGGCGTTTTTCCTCTCGAAATATTCGCTTCGTTTTTTCAGTATCTTCATTTGGCCTATAAAAACCCCATTTTTGCTCGTTTTTCTTTCTTTATGTAAACTAGAACTCTAACAAAAACTCTAAGCTAAGACTCTAAGATGAAATTCTAAACTCTTAACTAAAACTAAACTAAACTAGAACTCTAACTAAAACTCTAAGCTAAGACTCAAAGCTAAAAACTCTAAACTCTTAACTAAAACTATAATAAACTTGAACTCTAACAAAAACTCTAGGCTAAGACTCTAAGCTAAAATTCTAAACTCTTAACTAAAACTAAACTAAACTAGAACTCTAACTAAAAACTCTAAGCTAAGACTCTAAGGTAAAACACCAAACTCTTAACTAAAACTAAACTAAACTAGAACTCTAACTGAAACTCAAAGGTAAAACATCAAACTCTTAACTAAAATTAAACTAAACTAGAACTCTATCAAAAAACTCTAAGTTAAGACTAAACTAAACTAGAACTCTAGAAAAAACTCTAAGCTAAGACTCTAAGCTAAAAACTCTAAACTTTTAACTAAAACTAAACTAAACTAGAACTTCAACAAAAACTCTAAGCTAAGACTCTAAGCTAAAAACTCTAAACTCTTAACTAAAACTAAAATAAACTAGAACTCTAACAAAAACTCTAAGTTAAGACTCTAAGCTAAAATTCTAAACTCTTAACTAAAACTAAACTAAACTAGAACTCTAACTAAAACTCTAAGCTATGACACTAAGGTAAAACATCAAACTCTTAACTAGAACTAAACTAAACTAGAACTCTTTCAAAAACTCTAGGCTAAGACTCTAAGCTAAAAACTCTAAACTCTTAACTAAAACTAAAATAAACTAGAACTTTAACAAAAACTCTAAGCTAAGACTCAAGCTAAAATTCTAAACTCTTAACTAAAACTAAACTAAACTAGAACTCTAACTAAAACTCAAAGCTAAAAGGATGGGTACTTCAATTTGTAAAATGGGTTTAGGACGGTCACTATGAAAGGAACTTGCTCTGAAATGCCCTTTGAAAAGAACATACCATAACATAACATAATATAACATAACATAAAATAGCATAACATAACATAACATAACATAACATAACATAACATAGCATAACATAACATAACATAACATAACATAACATAGCATAACATAACATAACATAACATAACATAACCTAACCTCACATTTGAAATTACTAGGAAACCGGGGGACCTTTGAGGGCCGGGGGCTTCCTTCGGTTTTGGGGTAGGGGGGATCGGAGCCCTTTGGGTCGGGGTATGGGGATCGGGGCCCTTTGGGGTTGGGGTAGGGGACCTCACAACACTGTTTAAATAGAACTTGTTTAGTATAACGACCACACTCAAAACCTCTTCTAAAACATTTTTTAAAATCATCTTTTAAAATGTCTCTATCTGTTTCTCCGAAATAATTCCCTAAAATGTCTAAAACGGTTTCGCCCAAATAACCCCTAATCGTAGCTTCAGCGTATTCCTTTTGTTTTGGCATCTCTGCGCTGTCACATTTGAAATTACTAAGAAACCTGATTCCCGTGTTAATCTATTCATCGCTAAGATCAAAACATCCGCTCGGAAACAATTCTCTTGGTAGAACTCCAAAGACATTAATATAGACATTCGCTCGGAAACAATTCTCTTTGGAAACAACAAATTAATTCCCCTTTCGTGTCAAATCAATCAATTATGACATCAGCTGTCACGTGTGATCTAAACTTTGCCCTGGAAACAATTCTGGTCGAACTCCAAAGACATTAATTAACTTGACGTCATCTGTCAGACATTAATTAACTTCCCCGGAAACAATTTGATTAATGACTGACAGCACAGGTGTTCCATGTCTTTGACCTCATTAACCACGTGTTCTCCCTAATGACTCTATGCCCATATTTGGTGTACTGATCGGAGTCAATAAGGCATCTCTACTATTGTATTCAGTGGGAGATGTATCTAAGTTTCATCTTCAATTAGCATCAACGTATATTCTTCAGTTAATTATCCCAAGGGAGGGAATCCAGAAAAAAGGCGATTCATGGGTCGCTCAAAATTTGACTTCATTCCCAGTACCCTTATCGTGTTCACGGGCCTTTGCATTTTCGGCCTTAGATTATTTGAAATTATGCCAAGGGGCAATTTACTTTTTTATTGAGATGTGGGGTTGTTTCCACAAATGGATATTAAGAGGCTAGTGCAGCCAATTTTTCACGATGGCTGGCATCATCGAAAGTGCCAGGAACTGATTCTCTGCTCCTCTCAAATGTAAATTCCTGAAAGCAAGAAAATTTTTGTTTTTGATTTGTGCTGTGCACAATGAATTCCTACGAATCTTGGGGACTTCGATTTTCGAGACCAAATGCGGATGTTAGACGATCGAGACCATGGTGGTTTCTACAATGGAGACGTGGGGATGGCGACGAATCCTGAGCCAAGCGGTGAAAAGAGAGAAGATACAAGTATAGTGATTTTGAGTTTAGTGTTATGTATTTTATGTCTGAGTTTCCAGCCAATTCACTGGAGATGCGGGCCATTTATCTTAGGAGGGAGGTATTGGAAACCTTGGTCCCAGTTTGTTCAGATAAATGTCCCTCCCAGATTCATTTCTTTTGGCCCCTTAATTATTTTCCTTCCCCGAGTAATAAATATTAATTTTCCTTTTATTTTTGTGACGCCATTTTGGGTCTTCTTAATTGTGTACGTCTTTAATAGACCACGAGGTAAGAAATTGCGCAGTTAGGGAGGTTGATCAGTAAATTAGTAAGTCCTAGGATTGGCTGGAAAGATTCATTTACCACCCTCGTAACCCCTGTCGCAGCACGCGGCTAGCGGGCTGGGAGAAAGAGTCCTTTTTAGTTCAGTTTTTTTTGTACAACGTGTTGTGAATACAGTAAGGTTTTTTTTATGTACTCTTTTAACTTTTCAGCTTAGGTTGGAACTAAAGAGATAGTTAGAAAACCTTATCGGTAAACTTTGGCTTTAAATGTGGCCATAGACCATCCGATCACGTTAGTATACGGAACCGTTGGAGTAACCGCGTACATCCCACTAATTTGGGGCCGACGAGGGATCTCCCCCTCCAGTAAGTGGCATAGCAACCCTTTGTGCTATTTTTGCCTTTAAAAGTGGTGACCCCCGCACGTTAAACATCCAATAATTATCAAAAAGCTTCAACCGAAAGTCACCTTTGACGAGGACTGACCCTTCAACAAGAAATATTCCCCAGAACGCATCATTAACCTCTCATATGATGTGTTTGAACTTTTTATTTGGTTGCAAAGATAGTTTAAAGACTATCACTATTTAATTGATATTGCTGCTGCTCTGAATCTTTTTAGAAAATTGATAATTTTTTTGCATATTTAATTGCACAACCAACTTTATTTTAAAAGACACATATTGATTTCCCATTTCTGAGTTTTGTAGCCTATTAGTCCAACTGTGCATGTATTACTTTGATTTTGTAATGTTCTTTCATCTGCAAAACATTTTATAAATTAAAAGAAAAGGTTCTGAAAAAAGACTAAAATTAGACAGTTTTCAACTTTTTTTATTGTTATCAAGTACAGTTTCCTATTTGAAAAAGAAATCAAGCTACGAGTACTTATTTAAATGTAACAAAAAACAAATAAAATTGACACAAGATGGGTATTGTTTGGTTTAGATTTAGGGAATCCATCTACACTATGGAGGAGTTTGTATGTGGAAGGCTAAAAGTTTCGGTTGGTTTTGCTTATGTTATTGTGATGTGTTTAATGAGGAGCCTTTATTTATACCTCGGCTTGCCGTTTGCTTTATTTGCTTCCTCCCTCCTTAAGTTGTTATTTCTTTTTTCTTAAATTTTTTACTTTGTCTTCAAATAAACTACCTCTATTTTATTTTGTATGTGCTTCTTGGGGAAAATGTACTAAAATGACCTATTTATTACTTAAAATTCAGTTTGTACTTTGTGAAAGAAGAAAAATGAGGAGTTTTGTATGTGTTGTTTTTACCAGTCTGGATATACAAAGGCTTTCTGGAAATTTCTAAATTCTAAAACGGGAATCCTATGACAGAATCAGGCTATAAGATTTGTCTTGCACACAAATGATATACACTTTTATTTCTTAGAAGAAAAAAAAACAAAGAATATAAATCTTACTAGAAGAAAAAAAAGTTTACAATTTATCTTTGTTATTTTTCTTCATCTGGCTGCTATTTAAGTGGTAGATAATTAAGAGTTTAATAAAATAAGGGGACAAAATGTATATATTTTATAAGTTTCATTTGCAGGGACTTCCGGCGATTTACAAATTGACTCAAGCAACACCGATGAGCCTATAACAATGATAGATACAGTTAATTCGGATTCCAAAGTAATAGCTCAACTGGGAACAACTGGATTCCTAAAATGCAGTGTCATAAATTTAGGAGATGAAGAGGTAACCTTGAGTTAGTTTTACTGTAGGACTTAGCAGTGATACAGTGATACAAAAATGAATTGTGTAGTTTTCTCTCAGTATGTTAGAATTATCTTTATGTAGCTCTCAGATCAAGCATGAAACTGCTATAAAAGCAAGAAAGGCATAACATCCCATCGGACAGTCCTACACTGCTCTAAAACTCTATTTTTTGGAGGGTGCTAATTTTCGCTAGCTTGATTTACACGTATACTTTGGTCCACTCAGAAGTCGAGATGGAATTTGCAAACGTCGTGTTAGGAGATTGACGAGTCGAAGTTCGAGACCATTTTCAGCCAATGGAATTCAATATAGAAGCAAAGAGTACTGTCGAACGCTACCGATGATAAGTTTCACAATCTAGTAGAAGGTTCGGTAGTTACAAGGTCTGGTACACCCTTAATCCCAGCTTCTGAAGTATTCTGAAATGCTTGTGAGGAACATTATGATCTTTGTTTTATTGGATTGATATCACTGGCATCTATATTGATTTCGGTCAATGACATCGTGTTTGGTACTTTATAAAACGTTGTTTTCACTACATTCAGAAGTTTCAGAGGCTATTTCTTATTTCTAGAATCCAAATGGTCAATCTTGTCCTTGAAATTATGTCCCTGTGTGTCACTGTTTGAATTAAACTAGTTGGGAAATTTGCTAGAGTTGAAACTGGCACCAATATCAGATTAAAAATAACCAATGTCATCTAGCGCTTGACAACTTTTTTTATGATTTCAGATGCTTTATCATGCAGGGGAAGATAAAGAACGCAGAAATTGGTTCCCAGTTGGTCTTCCGTCTTGAAGTCAACTAAACTCCTTAACCTTCCGGGAATTTCCCCATCTGACGAGGCCTACTTTATGGAGACTGGATTTTGACTCCATATAATTTCTGAAAATAAAGAATGTTGATTAACTATTGTTTACACTGAAATTTCGGCTTTAGTCCTATTTTGTTGCAGATGAATCTTCTCAAACATCTAGTTTTTCTTTTTTCAGGCTCGAAAATTATTTTCGCTACAATATAATTGACACTAGTAGTTTTTAATCTCTATTTTTTCAAATTAAATTACCGACAATTTGACTTATAAGTTTCTAACTCTCATTGGGTGGAATCATATATGATAAGATTGTAAAATAAAAATTCTATTTTTTAAGCATAATTTGACCAATCTGTGTCCCATTTTTCAAACATTTCTTTTTTCATCCGTATCTATTTTCATAAAATACTAGCCTTTTATTGAAGCGCCCCTAAGATGGCAACCGTAATTTTGTATGCTTGTTTGAAGTTGATGCGTGTTTTAGAGTATTTTAGAGGGAGATAACTGTATTTTTTTGACATTCAGATGTTTTGTTCTTTGCTTTTAGCTAGAAATTTTGTTGATATGCCTGAGCACATCCTAAGAAGGCACCCTCTAGACTGTTTTAGCTCCGTTGATTGTCCCATAAATATTTTAATCGCATATTTTACATACATTACTTTTAGCGAGGTCATATTTTTCTCGAATTTCTTGTCATTCTTTACTATAGTGAGCTTTGAGCTTCGGGTACAGTAAACTTTAAAAATGAGAGGGAAAGAGAGAGAGAGAGAGAGAGAGAGAGAGAGAGAGAGAGAGAGAGGCAAGGAAAAGAGGAATGTGTACGGTAATGATATGTTGAAAGAAACTTGTGAAATCACAGAGAATGTGCTATATTAACATTAATAATGCTTAAAAACTACTGTTTAGAAGCTTTATTAATCAGTTAAACCATTCTTAAGGATTAACAATTAATGTTTCGTGTAAAAAGTAGACGAATGAAAAGACAGTTTCATTTTCCCCAGCATAGAACTATTTTGTCAGCAGCTTTCCCATTTCCTAAAAGCACAACATTTTCTTTTGCTTTCATTTTGTTATAACATGCTGATACAGTGGAAAGATTTTAGGCTTTATTAGATGAAATGCGTCGTTTCATGTTGGACAAACAAGAATATCCCCGAGCATTACTTGGCGGTTTATTTTGACTCAAAAGAATTGAAATATACCACAAGAAACACTACGTTTGCCCCTCATTTGTGCCCATGAAACGTTATGCGGTTTTTATGTGTTTTCTTCATAAGTATATGAATGATTTAGACACACAGTTCTTGTTCCCCAACGTACTTAGATGTGAAGACCAAACTATTAACTATTCAGATCAATAGTCGTTTTAGGCTTCATAATCTGGGGGGGGGGGTATACCACAAGTATATCTTTTACACAAATTGAAAGGGATTAAATGTTAAATATCAGAAAAACAGGGGGCAGCTACCCCCCCCCCCCCCACTGATTCAGATGCAGAGAATACAAATTTTAAATATACTTATGTATTTTATTTAATGCTCTTAATCAGTGGCGTAATTTCGGCAAAATCCTGCAGGGGCGGGGGAGGCAAAGCTGGAGCCACTTTTCCAAAATCAAATGAAAATGGCAGTGAAAACTATATAATGAGCCAAATAGTACCATAAAGGTTAACATATACTAAAAAGAAACTGATCTCTTTCTGTCGATACTTGAACTATGCAGGCTTATCTAAGTTTTGACAAGATTTTTGAAGAAACTAAGTTTCAGCTGGGGGGATGGGCAAACTGGCGTCTGGGGGGAACCGAAATTCTGCGAAAGGGAGTGGTCCCCTCCTGCCCCATAGCAAGTTACACCCTTGTCCTTAAGCCTTTTAACACTTTCATGCTTTGTGCCTTTGTTTATGTCTTGCCTGTGCTTAGTTTATTCCAAACACTAAAACTCTTTTGTGTCTTAATGAACGTAAATAGGAACAAGTCAGGAAATGAATGAAATATTTGTAAATATCAATGTTTAATGGAAATTGGTTGTTGTATTTTTACTTTGATGTATGAATTGGTATAAATTCTGATCGTTCAGTCTGTACATTTGGATTGAGATGCGGTAGGCTAGTATCTCTAGTGCCCCTGGAGCAACGGTAAATACCGAGCTAGTCAATGGGTACATGAGAAATTCGTAACTAACGGCTTGAATCAGCATTATCGATTATTTTTCAAACAGTTTGCCTGAACGAACTGTAAGTAAGGAGCGCCCCGGCTCAATAGTAGCCAAAACTCTAAATACCAGTATTCTGATACCAATAGATACATCAATAGAATCAGATTTTTATGCTAATTTCAAAAATAGAAGTTTCATTAAGTTTAGTCTTACCCATCTAAAGTTACGCGCCTAAGAAAATTTGCCTTATTTTTGAAAAAAGGGAGAAACAACCCCTAAAAGTGATAGAACTTTAATGAAAAGTGCACCATCAGATTTAGCGTATCAGAGAACCCTTCTATAGAAACTTCAAGCTCCTATCTGCCAAAATGTGGAATTTTCCTTTTTTTGCCAGAAGGAAGATCATGGATGAGTGTTTATTTGTTTGCCCCCCCCCCCCAGGGGTGATTGTATCGATCCAGTATTCCTAGAATATCGTGAGAGGGCTCATTCGAACGGAAATTAAAAGTTATAGTGCCCTTTTTAAGTGACCCAAAAATCGGACGGCAGCATGGTGGGGGGGGGGTCGGAGGAGTGGCTTACGGGGGGAGTATGTTTCAATGGGAGATGTTTCCTTGGGGGAATGGACATTTCTATGAAGAGGGCACCGGATTTCCCAGAATTATTTAAAAAACGATCAGAGACTAAATAAAAACAAGTTTTTTCAACTGAAAGTAAGGAGCAACATTAAAACTTAAAACGAACAGAAATTATTACGTATATGAAGGGGTTCGCCCTCTAGTCAATACCTCACCCTTTACGCTAAAGTTTTTTTTGCACTTTCAAAAGAGCTACCTATTTTAATTAACCGGCCTTTGTGATTCAGGGGGTTTGTAAAACAAAATTCGAACTTCAGCGTAAAGAGCGAGATATTGACTTGGGGGCAAATTCCCTAATATACGTAATAAAACCATACGAATATAGGAGTTTGTTACGTAAGTTAATTCATAAGTTACGTTAAAAAAAAGTTCGAGAAAGCCATTTAGCCAAAAAAGTAAAATTAATATGCAAATTTCGTTTTAATTATTCATATATGGTGAGCCAAAATCATAGCTGCATTAATTCAAAACGTTCAGAGATTAAATAAAAAAAACAAGTGTTTTTAACTGAAAGCAAGAAGCGACATTAAAACTTAAAACGAACAGAAATTATTCCGTGTATAAAAGGGGCTGTCCCCTCCTCAACGCCTCGCTCTTTACGCTACAGTTTGACTTTGTCACACAAATTTATTTTTTTAAACAATAAAAAACTTTAGCGTAAAGAGCGAGGCGTTGAGGAGGAGACAGCCCCTTTCATATACGGATTAATTTCTGTTTGTTTCATGTTTTAATGTCGCTCCTTACTTTCAGTTAATAAAAACTTGTTATTTTATTTATTTAATCTTAATATGAAGCAACCTCTTTTGGCTGCAGGTTTTCCAAAAACCAGTGACAAGGTACCCTGCTTAGTTACCCTGTTTGTTTACCCTTAGTACCCTAAAACAGGCTAATCTGTTTTAGCCTTTATGTACTGATTACTTCTATTTGTTTCTATTACATTTTGAAATTGCTTGTCATCAAAACAATAAATGGAGTTACAGGCTAAAGTAAATTGGTTCCTTGAGTGCATTCTGGACATCGACTCAGGTACTGACAGGGGAATGGCTGCTATTAACTTTTTCAAGTTAAATTTAACGCAGTGTATATACTAAGTAGCCTAATCTATACGAAAATAAACTCAATTTTTATTATATGTATGTATGTATTTCCAAAAAAGCCATCGAGCCATAGGAAAAAAGAAACAAAACAGAAACAGAACATAAACATAACAAAACCAACAAAAAACACGAATAAATTAAAAAAAACACAAATAAATTAAAAAGAAAAAACGTACTTATATATGAATCTTCACGAAAATATTTATAAAGAGATAGGCTACATCTTTTATGATGTTTCAGCCCATCATCAACATACTTAGCCAAGGTCGTTAATGTCATTTTAACTCGCGATCCTACAATCCCTTCCACCCACCTTACATCTGCCAACACTAATAAAAAACACTCATTACTCAGATCCGCCAATTCCTTACAATTCCCCAAAAAATGAAAAATATCCTCATCATCTTCCCCACACATTGGACAAGGGACTGGGTTAAAACTATGACCCCTAAATTTCCTCTCCCTTTCCCCAATATCAATCGACCCTCCCCTTAAATTCAAAATCCCTTTTATTTCTTCCCCTTTCAATCCCAACTTAAAATTAACTTCTTCCTCCCACGTGTCCTTCACTGTACTATACAGACTCAGAGATCCCGAGGCCTCCTTCCGAGCCTGCCAATGCTGTATTCCTTGCTCGTGTAACCTTTCTTTTACCTTATCAACCATTGTATCCGACTTTGATCTCTGACCTTCATTCCAAAAATACGAATATCCTACTTCATCTAAAATTTTCTTAATTTCTTGCAGCCACCCTACCTCTATCATATCCTTCAACAAACTAAAATACGCTTCTTTTGCTAGCCTATTTTTACTTCTTAAAATTTTTATCCAAAACTTCACCATTCTTATTAACCTATCTTTTCTTAACCTACTTAGTCCTAAACCCCCCTCCAGTAAAATACTGTGAATGGATTTATGGGCCCTAAAAACTCGCTTAAAATAATTTCTTTGCATTCTCTCCAAATCCTCACTTTCTCTAAAACCCCACAGCTCACATCCGTAATGCATAACCGGGAGGGGTTTACAGGGGCAGATCCAGGATTTTTTAGGGGGGGGGGGTGCAAAATCGGTTGATCTGATAAACTTGCGTTATAAGCAAATTTATTTAACGCAAACTTGCGTTGATTAAGTAAATTGCGCTACTTTGGACTACGTTAGGGGAGCGCCCCCGTGCCCCCCCCCCCTGGATCCGCCACTGGGAGTTTAGTCCTAAATAAATATTTATGCATTGCTAAGTCCTATATAAACCTTTATCTGAGTCTTTAAGTCACGAATACAGTTAACAAAACAAAAGAGAAGGAAATTTGGCATTACTAGTTTACTTGTGGTGGTAGCAAATTGCTCTGAGAACAGCGGAAATGCGTTGAAAATATATTGGGAAAACCCCACGACGGAAAAATATTTTGGCTTATATTTTTGCATAAGTGCTTGGGCACTGAAAAGTGCATATATGGAAGCATTCAAGTTTGTCTCTGAGGAAATAAAAAACGATATTAAGTGGCTAGAATATTTTACCGTCATTTACCAGCACATAGTTTCCTCTTGTATATAAAAAAGTTAAGGGTCATTCACGGGGTCCCGTGCTAAAATTAAAACAATGTATATATCGTCGAATTCATTGACCTTTTAACCTGTTTTATTATATTTTTTTCTGGTGGATACCTAATCTCCCCCTAAAAAGTCTTAATAGCGTAAAATACAAATTAAAAGAAATGTGTCTATGATATAAAATACTAACGATATTTTATTCTGTCTCCTGGGAAGCATTTTGTTTCTTTCCTGCCCCTTATCGGAGACGATTTTAAATCACTTTAAACTTTTTAAGGATTAAGTCTAGCCTACTTCCTTAGTGACGCTTTCATTTAAAAGTTTGGAATTTCTTTTTTCATTGAAAGATTTTATAAAGGCAAATACAATAAAGCGAGTAATGCTTAGGTTGAATATGAAAATCAAGCTTAAAACAAAAAATATATTTTTCTAATGAAGTATAAATGAAACTTAAAACGAACAGAAATTAAATAAACAATCAATGCAGACAAGCATACAATAGATATGAATGTAAATTAATAAATAAATCTTAAAACGAGTGAAACTTAAATTGAATATGCAAATCAAGCTTGAAACGAAAAAAAAATTCACTACAAACAAGAGTTTGAGTATCACCTCCTTCTCTCACTGTAAAAGTCTAAAACCTTCTGCGTCATTGGCGCTTTACTAAAATCCAATTCTATGACAAATATTTTCTTTTGTACTTAATATTGAAAACAAACATTAAAATTATAGTAAAATTTTGAATTGATGAGCTTTCAGCAATCAATATCATTATACATCAAGTATTCAGTTTATTATATTAGCTCTTTTTAAAGTTGTTCAAGACGAACATAATCTCACTACAAACACGAGTTTGGATACTGCCTCCTTCCTTAACTGTAAATAAAAACCAAAAGCTTATTGCGTCATTGGTGCTTAACTGAAAACGAATTATATTACAAATATTTTCTTTTCCAGTTCTTATAGCATTGAAAATAAAAATAAAATTACAGCGAAATAAATTCTTGAACTGATGGATCTTTCAACAATTAATATCATTATACATCAAATATTCAATTTGATATTGTTTATACTTTCCAAGACTGTTCAAGGCGCATATAGTTTTCAGTAAAGCGCCAATGACGCAGAGGGTTTAAAGACTTTTAGAGTGAGAGAAGGAGTTGATACCCAAACTCTGGTTTGTAGTGATTTTTATTCGTTTCAAGCATGATTTGCATATTCAATTTAAGTTTCACTCGTTTTAAGGTTTATTTATTAATTTACATTAATATCTATTGTATGTTTGTTTGCATTGACTGTTTATTTATTTTCTGTTCGTTTTAAGTTTGATTTATACTTCAATAGGAAATTCTTATTTCATTTTAAGCTTTATCTTCATATTCAATCTAAGCATTACTCGCTTTAAGATCTATTTATTGATTTACATTATTACTTGTTGTATGTTCTTTGCTTTGATTGTTTATTATATTTCTGTTCGTTTTGGGTCTAAATTATTGTTTAATAGTAATCTCTGGTCGTTTTGAGTTTGAATTTTAACAGGTATTTGTATCTGCTGAGCTTAAGTTTAAAATGGCCTTTACTTTTCTTTGAAAAACTTATTTTTTGGAAAGTTTTTTTTTTAATTAATTTTTGTTCGTTATTGATTGCAAAAAGTTTCAAGTCTTTAAAGAATCCTTGTTTCAAAATCAAACTTAAAAAAAATAATCAAATGTTCATCAAAACTGGTATCAAAGTAACAATATCAAAGTGAAAAAATGGGCTTGTGTCAACCTCGGAGTTTTTTTTATCTGATGTTTGGACTATTTTTGACAAAATGGCTATCTCAAAATTTTATCGGATAGGTTTGGGGAAAAAGGACGCGGGGGGGGGATAATTAGCCTTCAGTCTCTTTTGACTCTTGAAAGTGAACTAGAACTTTCTGTTTTCAATCAAATGAGCCCTTTCTGAAGTTTATACGAGCATCCCTTCCATAAGAACCATATATATCCCTAGAGTATAACTTACAACGCCTGTCCCTAGGCCATGGGGGGTTGTGTGTACCCCGGATCTTTAATATCTGATGGTTGAACTATTTTTAACAAAATGGTTACCTCAAATTTTTATCGTATGGGTTTATCCATCCTATGAACCC
Organism: Artemia sp. Kazakhstan ARC1039; assembly: GCA_029168905.1. Taxonomy (NCBI): domain Eukaryota; kingdom Metazoa; phylum Arthropoda; class Branchiopoda; order Anostraca; family Artemiidae; genus Artemia; species Artemia sp. Kazakhstan ARC1039. The sequence goes on along the minus strand of JAQQPU010004149.1, from coordinate 40,297 downwards.
AAAGGCATGGAGGGCGGGAGGGGCTAGTTGCCCTCCAATCTTTTTTCACTCTGAGAAAATGAACTACAACTTTTAATTTCCATTCAGATGAACCGTCTCTGAAGTTTATACGAGCAACCCTTTCTTAAGCAAAATATACGTCCACAGGACATAGCTTACAATCCCTGCCCCCCGGGCCCTGGGGGGTTTTGTCGACACCGGAGTTTTTGTTGTCTGACCTTTGAACTCTTTTGAAAAAAATGGCTCTCGCAAAGATCTTATCGGATGGGTTTGAGAAAAATAGGGCATGGAGAGGGGGGGGGGGCTAGTTTCCCTCCGATCTCTTTTGACTCTTAAAAATTGAATAAGAACTTTCAATTTCAAACCATATGAGCCCTCCCCGAAGTTTATTCGAGAATACTCTCCATGAGATCCATATACGCCCCCAGAGCAATACTTACAATGCCCGCACCAGGCCCTGAGGGGGGGGGGGTTGACAGAGGAGTTTTTCTTATCTGCCGTTTGAACTATTGTTAACAAACTGACCATAGATAAAGGACTTTTTATTATATGATCTTTGAACTATTTTAAATGAAATGGCTACCTCAAATTTTTTATCAGATATATTTTGAGCCTGCCTCCTGGCCCTGGGGGGTTGCTTCGACACAGGAATTTTCAATATCTGAACTTTGAACTATTTTTAATGAAATGGCTATTATAAAAATTTTATCGGATGGGCTTGGGGAAAAAGGGTGTGGGTGGGGGGGGGGGATAATTGCCCTCGGATATCTTTTGACTCTTAAAAAGTGAACTAGAACTTTCAATTTCCAATCAAATGAGCCCTCTCTGAAGTTTTTACGAGCATCCATTTCATAAGAACTGTGTCGACACCGGAGTTTTTTGTTATCTGAACTTTGAACTATTTTTAAAAATATTTCTATCTCCAAATTTTTATCTGATGCATTTAGGACGTGGGGGGGGACTAGTCGCCCTCCGATCTCTTTTGACTCTTAAAAAGGGAACAAGAACTTTCAATTTCCAATCAAATGAGGCTTCTCCGAAGTTTGTACGAGTATTCCTTCCATAAGAGTAGAGATGCCTTATTGACTCCCACTGCCCACCCCTGCTGCCACCTACAACTTTTTTTTTACATAGTTTATGGATGGTTATGTGTGTAGATCGATTTATTTGATGTTTTATGGACTTTGTCAGTGAGAATTTGAAAACCAGGAATTTTGTCACATTTATTTGATGTTTTTCATGGATGGTTATGTGTGTTGATCGATTTATTTGATGTTTTTATGGTCTTTGTCAGTGAGAATGGAAAAACAGGAACTTTCTCACTTGGAAAACCATAAACCACGTGGTCCTGTCACGAGTAGCACCTGTGCTGTCGACCTCAATTCACCTATCGTGAATCAATAATTCCCCTTAGAAACAACAAATTAATTTCCCCTTTCTTGACAGATCAATCAATCAATGACATCATCTGTCAGACTTTAAAAATTTTCGCCTAGAAACATTTCTCCAGGAATAGATCCAAATCATTAATGTCTTTGCCTCGGGAACAGTTCTACTGGTCGAACTCCAAAAGATATTAATAACCAAAGGCCATGGAAACAATTCTCCAAGAAACATCTTAGCGATGAATTGTTTTAGCGCGCGAAAAGGTTTCTTATTAATTTGAAATGCGTTAGCGCAGAGATGCCAAACAAAAGGAACACGCTGAATTTACGTTTAGGGATTATTTGGGCGAAACCGTTTTAGACAGGTTATAGAACTATTTCGGCGAAACAGATAGAGACATTTTAAAAGATGAATTTTGAAGAGATTTTAGAAGAGAATTTGAGGGTGAAACTCTGTGGTCGTTATAATACACAAGTTTCATTTGAACAGTGTTGCGAGGTCCTCTAACCCAACCCCAAAGGGTTCCAATCCTCCTACCCCAACCCCGAAGGAAGCCCCCGGTCCTCAAAGGCCCCCCCAAGCTCTCAAAGGGCCACCGGCGCCCCCAAAGGCCCACCCAGACCCCCAAAGGCCCATCGAGCTCCCAAAGGACCAACGGGGTCCCAAAGGCCCTACACCGGTCCCCAAATGTCCCCCAGGCCCCCAACTGCCCCCCCGGACCCCCAAAGGCCCTCCCACGGCCCCCAAAGGGCCAACCGGCTCCCAAAGGACCAATCGGTCCTCAAGTGTCCCCCAGACTCCCAAACGCCCTCCCTGTGCCCCAAGGGCCCTCCCCCGGCCCCAAAGGCCCCCGGACCAGAGAAGCGCCGTGGGCCAGGAAAGCGCCGCAGGATGTGCCGCAGGGATGCGCCGCGGGTCAGGAAAGCGCCGCAGGGGATGCGCCGCAGGGAGGCACCGCAGGAAAGCGCCGCAGGATGCGCCGCAGGGATGCGCCGCAAAAAAAGTAAACTAAAAAGTAAAAATTTCGAAATGTTATCCCCCAAACTCCCTCCTCAGACCCCCAAAGGTCCTCCCCTGGTCCTCAAAGGTCCCCCGGGCACCCAAAGGACCACCCGGCCCTCAAGGGCCCCCCGGATCCCCAAAGGTCCTCCCCCGGTCCCCAAAGGTCCACTGGGCTCCCAAAGGCCCTACCCCGGTCCCCAAAGGTCCCCCGGGCTCCCAAAAGACCAATCGGTCCTCAAGGACCCCCTCAGACCCTCAAAGACCCTCCCCAGCCCCCAAAGGCCCACCCCGGTCCCCAAAGGTCACCCGGGCTCCCATATGACCACCCCAGCCCTCAAGGGTCCCTGGATCCCCAAACGCCCACCCCGGGCCACAAAGAGCCCCCTATCCATTTTTAACACTTTTTTATGGCTTTATTATATCTTTTCAGAACAAGTTCCTATCATAATGTCATTCCTAAACCCATTTTCCAACTTGAAGTACCAATCCCTTCACTCACAACTATACTTTACAGCTTTTTGGATACCTCAACATCAAGAAATACTTTTCAAAGACCATTTCAGAGCAAGTTAATTTCTTAATGTTCATTCTAAACCCATTTTCCAACTTGAAGTACTTATCTTTTTCAGTCACAACTATACTCTACAGCTTTTTGGATACCTCAACATCAAGAAATACTTTTCAAAGACCATTTCAGAGCAAGTTAATTTCTTAATGTCCTTCCTAAACACATTTTCCCACTTGAAGTACTTATCTTTTTCACCCACAGCTATACTCTACAGCTTTTTGGATACCTCAACACCAAGAAATACTTTTCAAAGATCATTTCAGAGCAAGTTACTTTCTTAATGTCCCTCCTAAACCCATTTTCCAACTTGAAGTACTTATCTTTTTCACCCACAACTATACTTTACAG
>JAQQPU010004149.1:0-14247 GCA_029168905.1 Artemia sp. Kazakhstan ARC1039 | reverse complement strand
AGGAGGACACTCCCCCACAATCCTCAGGGCAAGGGTTTTAAGTTATGCCCTGGGGGCATATAAGGTTTTTACTGAAATCTTTGTCGTAGAAACTTGAAAAAGGGCTCATTCGATTTGAAATTCAAAGGGCTAGTACCCTTTTTAATAGTCGGAAGTGATAGTGATATTTTTTGTTGTTGCTTTTGTTTAGACCAGGGCACTTTGTATGGAAGGAGTTGTCGTGGGAACTTGCTTATTCTATCAACCAGAAATCACGAGGTGTAGAAGCTAAGGTGAAATTCCCAGTTTTTTTAGGCGTGATGAAAAACATTCCAACCACATATGATACTGACACGGTGAAAGCCTTCGTTTCAGGTTGCGAAAGGGCTGAGCGGTGTGGTGCTGGTCGAACCTATAATTTGCACTTTTCCTTACGTTATCAGCTAGATCTGGCTATGAAAAGCCCACCAAAACTAGATTTTGAACGTTTTCCGATTGAAGAATTTGTATGCCTCCCACAACGGTGCTATAATTTCCAGAAATTTGGTCACATTTCAGTGGCGTGCTCCGATCCCTAGATTTGTCCACGTTGCGGTGACCATGGCCATACGTCGAATGCTAGTACCCCATGCACGGAACCAATTGGATGTAAAACTTGTAAGTCGACAAAACATACACGTCAGTCATTCCAGTGCCCTAAGATGAAAAAGCAAATCGGAAAACAAAACCGCTCCGATGAATGGGCAGAATACTAGGATTGTGTCTTGAAATATGAATGGAGGTGTGTCTCACAAGATCCTTGTAATTGAAGAACTATGTAGGCGTAGCGATACTCTGTGCATCCAAGAACATTTACTGACAAATGATAGCCCCAGCCTACCCAAGTTTTCGGACAATCTTACATTTTATTTTGTACCAGCTAAGTCTCGTCAACGCGGGAGGCCCTCTGGTGGACAAGCGATCGTATGGAGTTCTGCCGTTGATTCCGAGTGTCTTCGTGCAGCTGTAAAACTTATGGCTATAAGAGTTGGAACCTGGTTATTGTTAATGTCTACATTCCTACAAACTACAGTGACAAAGAATCGGATAACTAGTTCTCGAAAGCAGTGCGAGCTCTTGCAAAGTGCCTCAAGACTATTATGTTGTCCAAACTAGAATGCGTTGTAATCGGAGACTAAAACTGTAATCTAGTCAACGACTCGTCTCCTCGGTCCCAGCTGATTGCAAGTGCAGTTGAAAGTCGGAATCGTGTGCTTCCAAAATACAAAGATTTCACGTTTGTACATACTCGTGGTTCAGTCTCAAATATACACCATGTGGCATGCACACCAAACGTTAGTGGCCCAGTGAGCGTACTAATGGGAAGTCACTCCGCCGACCAAATTCTAATTGAAGTATGTGTTAATGTGTGCATCCCAAAGGTCAAAAGTACTTCACAGTGGCATGAAAAAAAAGATTTGTCAAAGGCCGACTTCCTGCTTTATCGGACAGTGCTGGACACGACGCTTCAGAAGATCAGCGTGCCATTTAGTCTACTACAAGCCAACGTGCAAAGGAATTTCCAGGAAACTAAAATACAGGTTAATGCCTTCTGTGCTGAAATCACGTACGCAGTACTAACCGTAGAAAATGCTGCTATTCCCATTAGGAAAATTCGTAAAGGTACTGAAATCCCTGGATTATCAAAGGAGTTGTCGTGAGAACTTTTCCCCTTGAGACATCACATCACTAGTGCCATTTTTAGTGCCATTTGACACTTGCAGGAGGTGGAATTTATAAAGAAAACACATATATGAGAAATAGCTTTTATGTGAGCTATTAAACATCTGTCTACGATGTTTTTGTAGCCCGCTAGCCCTACCCCCTGAGAAATAGCACAAAAGTGCCATTTTAGTGCCATATGGCACTTGCAGATGATGGAATTTATAAAAAACACGTAGATATGAAAAATAGCTTTTAAATGAGCCATTAAACATTCTTTAATGATTTCCTGGTAAACCGCTAGCCTTGGAGAAAAAAAAAACGGGGGGAAAAACGGGAGACAGATCAGAGCTAGCCCAATGCTAGCCCAGTAGCCCCAGCTTTTCCGCTTGGGACATGACACCAAAAGTGCCGTTTTTGTGCTATTTAGCAATTACGGATTGCAAAACTGATTGAAAGCACGTAGATATGAGCAATAGCTTTCAAAGCAGCCATTAAACATCTATCTAGCTAACAAGCCCCTAGCTTTTCCACTTAAGACATGGCACGAATAGTGTCATTTTTAGTGCCATTTGGCACTTGCAGGTGGTGGAATTTATAGAGAAAACTTAGATATGAGAAATAGCTTTTATGTGAGCTATTAAACATCTGTCTACGATGTTTTTGTAGCCCGCTAACCCCACCCCTTGAAAAATGGCACAAAAGTACCATTTTAGTGCCACATCGCACTTGCAGATAATGGAATTTTTAAAAAGCACGTAGATACTAAAAATAGCTTTTAAATGAGCCATTAAACATTCTTTTATGATTTTCTTGTAAACTGCTAGCCCTGGAGAAAAAAAAGGAAAAAAAAAACGGGAGACAGATCAGTGCTACCAATGCAAAAAAGTGATTTTCCTTGTTGTTCAGATGGGGACTTTATTTCCCTGTGAAAGGTTTACGACTATGCTGATTCCAATGGTACATTTTTCATTTTGATCTGACGCCATATTTCAAGGGGTTTCAGGCTTTTTTCTAAATTAATTAAAAAAGTTTTTCCACAAAATAAGTTTTTCAAAGAAAAGTAAAAGAACTCCATTAAATAAAAAATGAGCAAAAATAAAATCAAATAATCTACCAAGCGTGAAACTACCATAAATCAGCATCGATAAATAAATGAAACCCAAAACGAGCAGAAATTACAATAAATAACCGAGTCAAACTCAAAACGAGCAGAAATTAATATAAGTTGGGCTCAAAACCCCTATGGCTTCCCAAGGTCAGAACAAAATCGCTCTTTACTGAAAAAAAGATAAATGTTTTTACTTTTATAACTTTAATAAATCAAATAATATTAAGATTTTGATTACTAAATATCAGTAAATGTATATTAAACTGACAATGCACATTCATTTGTATTTTTTTCAGTAAAGTGCAAATTATGTTCTCGCCTTGGGAAGGCATAGGGGTTTTAAGCCCAACTTTTGTTAATGTCTGCTCGTTTTGAGTTTGACTCAGTTATTTATTGTAATTTCTGCTCGTTTTGGGTTTCATTTATTTATCGATGCTGATTTGTGGTAGTTTCACGCTTGGTAGATTATTTGATTTTATTTTTGCTCATTTTTTGTTTAATGGAGTTTTTTACTTTTCTTTGAAAAACTTATTTTGTGGAAAAAGTCTTTTTTAATTAATTTCTGTTCGTTTTATATTGACAAAGTCTTTTCAGAGAAAAAGAAAATAAGACTTTAAATCTTTTCTTTTTTTTAAGAATTTATAGTTTGGCCTGCTATTTGTATGCTGGAGAAAATTTTTCAGCAATTGTTAACAACATACACCCTCTTAAAAATCTGGACACAAATAGTAGTGTTTAATTTAGTTTCATACCTCCTCTAGTTCACCTGAAATGGAAAACTTGATACCATTCGCAAAAAAATCTGTTTACTTTCTTTGATAGCTTGGATACACTTACGCTATTTTGATTCGATTAAATTTTAAGAGCAGAAGCAGCCCCAAAAGTTTGAATATAATACCCTCAGTCGTTCTTGGGATACTGTTGAGATGCCTTATTGGGAATTAGCATTAACATAGTGCATTTTGGTTTAATCTTATGGCAACATTTAGTTTTTAAACATAAAGTCAAATGGGAGGGTGGGCGTGGGAGGGGGATTAGTTTCCCTCCAATCACTTTCGACTATTAAAAAGGGCATCAGCCCTTTCTGTTTTCAATCGAATGAGCCCTTTTCGAAGTTCCTACGACAACTCCTTTGATACAAAGTGCCCTGGTCTAAACAACAAGAACAACAAAAAATAATTCATTATATCCACATCTTTACTATAAAAATGTCAAGCCTTCCAATTACTTTCGACTATTAAAAAGGGCACTAGGCCTTTCGAATTACAATCGAATGAGCCTTTTTCGAGTTTCTACGACAACACTTCCTATAAACACCTTATATGGCCTCAGGGCATAAATTACAACTCTTATCCTAAGGGCTGTGAGGGTGGTTGTCATCCTCTAAGACCTAATTTCCAGAACTTTCAACTACGTTACACAAAAGGGCTATCTCAAAATTTTGATTGGATGTATCTGGGAAAATGGTGGGCGTGAGAGGGGCGTTAGTCTTTCTCCAATCACTTTCAACTATTAAAAAAGGCACTAGCCCTTTCAATTTCCAATCAAATGAGCCCTTTTGAAGTTCCTACGACAACGATTTCAATGAAAACCTTATATGCCCCCAGGGGATAACTTACAACCCTCGCCCTGAGGGCTGGGTTCAATAAAAAACCTTATATGCCCATTTCAATAAAAACCTTATATGCCCCCAGGGCATAACTTATAACCCTTGCCCTGAAGACTATGGGGAGAGTGTCCTGCTCAAAGGTATAATTTCCTGAACTTTAAACTTCGTGGAACAAAATGGCTATCAAGAAATTTTGATCGGATATGTTTGGGGAAATAGTGGGCGTGGAAGGGGTGTTTGTTGCCTTCCAATCACTTTTGACTATTAAAAAGGGCACTAGATATTTCAATTTCCAATCCAATGAGTCATTTTTGAAGTTTTTACGACGACGCGTTCAGTAAAAGCCTTATATGCCTCCAGGGCATAACTTACAACCCTTGCCCTGAGGGCAGTGGGGGAGAGTCCTCCTCAAAAACATAATTTCTATCTGAAAATCCAAAACACTGAATAAAATGGCTATCTAAATATTTTGATTGGATGTGTTTGGGGAAAAGGTGGGCGAGAGAGGGGGGCTAGTTGCCCTCAAATCACTTTCGACTATTAAAAAGGGCACTAAACATTTGAATTTCAAATCGAATGAGCCCTTTTTCAAATTTCTACGACAAAGATTACAAGAAAAACTTATATGCCCCCAGGGCAAAACTTATAGCCCTTGCTCTGAAAACAGTGGGGGGAGTGTCCTGCTCAAAGGTATAATTTCCTGAACTTTAACTGCGTGGAACAAAATGGCTATCTCAAAATTTTGATTAGATGCGTTTGGGGAAATGGTGGGCGTGGAAGGGGTGCTTGTTGCCTTCCAATTACTTTCGACTATTAAAAAGGGCACAAGCCATTTCAATTTCCAATCAAATGAGCCCTTTTTGAAGTTTCTACGACAACGCGTGCTATAAAAACTTTATATGCCCCCAGGACATATCTGACAACCCTGGTCCTGAGGGCTGTGAGGAGGCTGTCATCCTGAAAGACCTAATTTCCAGAACTTAAAACTACGTTGAACAAAATGGCTATCTCAAAATTTTGATTGGATGTGTTTGGGGGAATGATGGGCTTGGGGGGGGGGGCTAGTTGCCCTCCAATCACTTTCGACTATTAAAAAGGGCACTAGCCCTTTGAATTTACAATCGAATGAGCCTGTTTTGAAGTTTCTACCACAACGCCTTCTATAAAAACCTTTATGCCCCCAGGGCATAACTTAAAACTTTTGCCCTGAGGGTTTTGGCGGAGTGTCCTCCTAAAAAACATATTTTCTATCTGGAAATAAAAAACCTTAACATCATAAATAAAATATTTGTTAAACTTTTACGAGCAAATACAGGTCTTCAGATAGTTGCAGATCTTCCGTTTTAGATATATATAAAAACGGACTTTTTTTCATTGGAATTTTTAAGGTCACTCTTTATTTTGAATGTCACTTTAGTTTAATGTTTAATGTCAATGAAAATGAAATATTTGTATTATTTAATTTATACTCGTTAAAAAAAATATCCGAAGCAATGTAAATATAGGGTAGCTTTCATCCTCCCAAAACTAGCGCATTTCTCTCCATATTTTAAGTTTCGTATAACATGCTTTTCCAGAATAACGACTCATTTACTTATTCGTAAGAGTATTTGCCATACACAGTAAAATCGGAAGTTTCTTGAATATGACGAAAGAAGTTTCTTTATGCTGCTTCAAAATTTAAAATCCAATGTTTACGCTTAAAAAGAGTCTTTTCCATAATAGTAGGGGACCTGTCACCCTCCTCAGCAACCATAATGCTCGCTAAGTCTAAATATTATCCTCCAAATAAAAGCCTGCATCCAGGGTCAATTTTTACTCTGCAATGGGGTGACTTGAAAAGAAGAGATGGGCCCAAGTTTTGAAGGGAACTGACTAAATTAACAAAATATACTATATTTTATGATTTGGAAAGTTTTTCATGAGACAAAAAACAAAGAAAGAGCATGAATGCAACACGCGTCATGACCTCGTTGATCTTATGCTTGCCTTAAGAAAGTCCATAATAGAGGGGCTTGCCTTGCCACTTGGGTATGCGGTAAAAGCTGACCGACACTTTTAATCGCAAAACCTTTCGTAAACGACAGTTTCAATTATAGCTTAAACTTGAATCTGTCTCAAATTTTAAAAGCAGTGTTAAAAGGCCGAGCGAGTTGTCCATATGAGAAAAGTCCAACAACAACTCAATATTGTCTTTACTGTTTGAATAACAATCGTAGGTCGTAGTATTTTTAGGCATTTAAATAACAACAAACCCATTTTTAGTAATTAAACACAATCATGGTTTTTCAAACACAGTTACATGTTAAAAAGTTTCATATTATTTATCAATTTTTCGGGAGCAGTAATCAACTTTTGTAGTGAAATAGTTTTCTGATTTAATTCTTGTAAACTGAACATGATTAACTTCGCATCGTGCGTATGTAGATTGAAGATTTTAAGAAAAGTATAAATTATTCGTTTTAAGCGCAACAACTTTTAAACAAACATCTTCAATCTCGAATCTAACATATCCTTGACTTTTAGCATTTACTTAGTTTGTGCTTTTAGTAACTTAATGAAAGTTTCAAAAGCTCTATTGTTTTCCTCAGGTTCGCTCTTATTTTTCGTCTGTTTCTTAGTACTTTTTTAACTTGAAATAAATGTATACTTCGATGGGATACACAATAGGGCGCTTGGAATACGCGGCTGAGACACAGCAGAGACACCAAGAGGCAGAAAGACAATACCGAGGATATGATCAGAGGCCTAGGGGGAATTGCCCGAGATGTGAGGTAGATATGGAAATAAGCTGGGACGCACAAAGCCCTTTAAGCCTTTTTTTCGCACAATTGAGAATTAGAACGCAATGGATAAAAATTTATTCATTAGCTTGCCAGGATTTTCCAGAATAAAGAAATGATGCTTTTGAATATACGCGTAAAAAGTAGTAGGGTAGGTCAATAAAAATTATTTTTGACACATTTTCACTTTTGTTATTCCAAAGGCAGTCAGATGGAACTATGTCTATGGATACCTCTTGGTACTTACTACATACTTTCAAACTCACTAGAGGACCCCCACACGCTCCTAAAACTTTCCAACCCGAATTGCTTCTAATCATGGTTGCAGCGGTACCTGCAACCTAGCAAAGAGCGAACAACAGCCCATAGTAACCAAAAGTAAAAAAAAAAACTAGTTTAGAAAAAAGCTGTCTCGTGAAAAAAAAATTTCCATCTAACATTGATTCAGGAATGGCAACTATTATTCCCCTTTTTATTAAAAACAAAAGTTTATTACGAAAAGAAATTTATGACCATTTCGAAAAAAGCCTGAAACCCATCAAAAATGGCGTCAGATCCAAATGAAAAGTATACCATAGGAATCAGCATAGTCTAAAACCTTAGACAGGGAAAATACAGTCCCCCACCCTGAACAACAAGGAAAATCAATTTTTTGCATGGGAAGCACTGATCTGTCTCCCGTTTTTTCGGTTTTTTTTCTCCAGGGCAAGCGGTTTACCAGAAAATCTAAAAGAGATGTTTAATGGCTCATTTAAATGCTATTGTTCATACCTACGTGCTTTTTATAAATTCCATCCTCTGCAAGTGCTATATGGCACTAAAAATGACACTTTTGTGCCATTTATCAGGGGGTGGGGCTAGCGGGCTACAAAAACATCGTAGACAGATGTTTAATAGCTCACATAAAAGCTATTTCTCATATATGCCTTTTCTTTATAAATTAAATTTAAAAAAAACAAGTTTTTTTAACTGAAAGTAAGAAACGACGTTAAAACTTAAAACGAACAGAAATTATTCCGTGCATGAAAGGGGCTGTCCCCTCCTCCACGCCTCGCTTTTTAGGCTAAAGTTTTTCATTGTTTAAAAAAAAGAGCTGTGAGAAAGTCAAACTTTAGCGTAAAGAGCGAGGTGTTGAAGAGGGGACAGCCCCTTTCATGCACGGAATAATTTCTGTTCGTTTTAAGTTTTAACGTCGTTCCTTACTTTCAGTTAAAAAAACTTGTTTTTTTAATTTAATTTTTGAACGTTTTTGAATTAATGCAGGTTTTGATTTTGGTTCACCGTACATGAATAATTAAAACAAAATTTGAATATTAATTTTACTTTTATTTGGTTAAATGACTTTCTCAAAACCTGTTTAATTTTATTTACGAACGTTTTTATTAGTAATAAATATACGTAACCTACGAATTAACTTACGTAACGAACTTCTATATTCATATATTTTTAATACATATATTAGACGGTTCTCCCCCTATTCAATACCTTGCTCTTTAAGCTAAAGTTCGAATTTTGTTCCATTTCTTTAAAAATGACCCCTTAATCACAAATGCCGTTAATTAGAATAAATAGCTCTTATGAAAATACTAAATTATCTTTGGCTTAAAGAGTGAGTTATTGACTAGGGGGTGAACCCAATCATATACGTGATGTTTTCTGTCGTTTTAAGTTTTGATGTTGCTCCTTACTTTCAGTTAAAAAACTTGTTTTTTTATATATATAATTTCTGAACATCTTTTTTTAAATAATGCTGTGAAATCCGGCGCCCCCATCATAGGAATGTCCCTTCCCCCATGAAAACTTCCTTCATGGAAAGATCCTCCCACATAACCCCCGACCCACTCCCCGCCCTCCCACCCCCACTACCAGAAAAAATCCCCCCTGAAAACGTGTGTATACTTCCCAATAACCAATACTATATGTTAACATTTGGTAAAGTTCATAACTTTCAGCCCTCCCCCCGGGGACTTTGGGGGATTAAGTCTTCCTAAAAGACATAGTTATCATATGTTCGACCATGCTGAACAAAATGGCTATCTCAGAATTTTGATCGGGTGACTTTGGGAAAAAAATGAGCGTGGGAGGGCGTCTTGTTGCTCTCCATTTTTTTTGTCACCTAAAAAGGGCACTAGAACTTTTAATTTCCGTTTGAATGATCCCTCCCACGATATTCTAGGACCACTGGGTCGATACGATCACCCCTGGGGAAAAAAAACAAAAACAAATAAACAAATAAACACGCATCCGTGATCTTTCTTCTGGCAAAAAATGCAAAATTCCACATTTTTGTAGATAGGAGCTTGAAACCTCTGTAGTAAGGTTGACTGATACGCTGAATATGATGGTGTGATTTTCATTAAGGTGATATAGCTTTTAGGGGGTCTTTCGCCCTTTTTTCGAAAATCAGCAAAATTTTCTCAGGCTCGTAACTTTTGATAGATAGAACTAAACTTGATGAAACTTATATATTTGAAATCAACATTAAAATCTGATTCTTTTGATGTATCTATTGGTATCAAAATTCCGTTTTCTACAGTTTTGGTTACCATTGAGCCGGGTCGCTCCTTACTTACAGTTCGTTACCACGAACTGTTTGATTCCACCACCTGTAAGTCTCAAATGGCACTAGTGATGCGATGTCTCAAGTGGAAAAGCTAGGGGCCAGTGGGTTGCCAGAACTTCTCAGAGAGATGTTTAATGGCTGATTTGAAAGCTGTTGTTTATATCTACGAGCGTTTAATCAGTTTTGCCATACGTAAGTGCAAAATAGCACAAATAACGGCACTTTTGGTGCCATGTCTCAAAAGGAAAAGCTGGAGCTAGTGGGCTACCAGTACCTTTTAGAGTGACGTTTAATGGCGCATTCAAAAGCTATTGTTCATAATTATCTGCGTCATGTTTATCAATTCTACCATCCGTAAGTGCGATATAGTACTAAAAACAATACTTTTGATGTCACTTCTTAAGTAGAAAAGCTTGGAAGTATAAAACGAAATCGTCATTGTAACAATTATGGTAGAAAACCCGTAATTGAAGGTTTGCAAGAACACCTCTCGTGTGTTCCTTCTCCAAGCCCCCTTAATAAGTTAAGGTACACAATTAAGGTACAATCACTTATATATCAAATCACATTATTAGAGGCGTGGTTCTGTTGGGAAAGCGTTCGAATTCGAAATAGAATGTTTTGCGTTCGATTCCTGCTTGGGTGTTTGTTTTTTTTCCAATTATGGGTTTCTCCCTTCTATACAATTATTTTCAGATAATTTCACTGTTTTTTGTAAATGTAATGCACTAATTTTTTAAAGCATGTCCCAGGGAGGTATTTGGTCAAGCATTTTGATTCAAAACGAAATAGACGTCGTCCAGTTCCTGGTTTGCAATGACATTCCGAGTATATCTCTGATTTCATACCCCAACGAGTGGCGTAACTTTGGCAAAATCCTGTGGAGCAGGGGGGGGGGGTTCAAAGTTGGAGCCAATTTTCCCAAATCAAGTGAAAATGACAGAGAAAACTGAAAAACTAGTCATATAGTAACAAAAAAGGTAAAAATGTACTAAAGAAAACTGACCTGTTTTAATGGATGCTTGAATTATGTAGGCTTATCTTAGTTTTGACAACATTTTTGGAAAAACTAAATTTCAGCTGGGAGGGGCAGGCAAACTGAGGCTTGGAGGAAAACTAAGGTCTGGGAGGGGAAGCTGCTTCCTCTGCCCCATAGAAAATTATGCCCCTGACACCAACCCTTGCCCCTAAGTGGCTGGAGAAGTGTAGGCATGTGGCTGAAAGACAATGCTAAGAAATTTGCCATATAAATTTCACTCGGAGAAAATACCATGAAGGAGCGTCTATTCCTAATACTTTAGCCCTGAAATGCCGTATAGCCTCCTTAGAAACAATAAAATCAGGGGGCCGAAAAATAGAAAAATTTAATGAATCACACGTTATCACACTATACATACTTGCGATTTGCCTCCCCGTGCCTCCTATCCCTTCATCCCTTGTTACCCCTCAATGCAAAAAAAAACCGAGTGCACGAGCTTGAAAATTTCCGAGTGTCCGAATGTCCAAATGCCCGAACGTCCGAATTTGCAAGCGTCTGTGAGTGTCCGCACGTCCGAGTGTCTGAATGTCCGATTGTCCGAGTTCCCAATTAATTCAGTATCCCATTGTCCGAACCTAGAAGGATTAGCGTAACAATAAACCAGGGGAGGGGGCAGAGTTTATCTAAGAAAAAACAAACGTATAAACAGCGTATAATCCGTTGAAAAAAAAAACTGGGACAGAAACAAGAAAAAAGTGTTAGCGCTTCTTAGGAAAAAGACCCAGACGTACAATGCGGCGAGTAAACGCCGGAAAATGCCTTCTCCGAGGTATGCTTGTAATTGAAGAAGGAACTTAGCCAAAACAGCATTAGAAACGCGTTAAACTTGGCAATACGTAGTCTGGACGAATTTCTGAGATGCGACTCCGGGAAATGTCTGGAAAAGAGAAATGTTTTGTAAACTCTTTGCGGGGGTCTTTCTCTGGGGATAAAATTCGCAAACAAAGACATATCTAGAAAACACTATGCGGCCTCTGCTTCTATGTTTAACTTGGACAAGTTCAAATTGACCATTCTCTCTTAATTTTCTAACATGCCAATGCAATGTGTTACTATTAGGTCGTTTGGCTGCATTTTCTAGATCTTCAGTAGTTTCATCCATGGCCTCCACTTGACGCCTCCTTCCTCCATATTTTGAATGACTACTAATTAACAAATTTTACTCGTTTCAAGTTCCAACTTTACTCTTAACTTTTATAAGAAAAATTTAGGTTCTAAAAATTTAATATATCGGAGAAAATAGCTGAGTTATATAAATCCAGCCTTCTCGAATAAGTTCCAATATCAATTTCTGGAAATCGTTGAAAGTTTCATTCACGTAGCTCAATTACCTTCTGGAAAATTTTGGAGAAAGTAATGCCCAAAAAGTGATTGTTTATTCCAGTATACTCAAGTCTGTCCTCGTCCAATTTTAGTAGTATTGCAAAAAGGGGGATAAAAGGGAAAACGTAACTTCTCTTTGCTTTTCCTTCCTTGAAGTAGGTTCCCAACTTTTTAATAATTCCTCTTATTAGATGTTGCGTCAGAATATCAATTTCTTTCCATAGTCAACACAAAAACTAATTAACGTCACAAACAAACAAGGCACTTAATTTTGAATTAAGGTTTACTGGCAAAACTGGGAAAGAAAGGAACTAAATTATATGTTGGCCACTTTTCTTCAACGAAATTGAAACTTTTATTAATTAGTTGAGATAGAATTTATTTAATCAAAAATGTTTCCATTGCATGATAGAACGGGCTTTATCAAAACAACGAATAAAATCCAATATGATGAAAAAAATTCTGATTAACACGAACCCATTTACCAACTCACCAAAATGTTCACCAGCATTGATAAATTTTGATAATTTTACGTTTCTATATTTATTCTAAAATAGTATATAGCACAGCAACTCTGCCTCCTGTATGTTCATTAATTAAAAAAAAACTTTTTCCACAAAATAAAGCTTTTTTCGGAAAAGTAATTAACTCCATTCAACCAAAAATGGGTAAAATAGAATCAAATAATCTACCAAGTGTCATCAATAAATAAATGAAACCCCAAAACGAACAGAAATTACAATAAAAAGCAGAGTCAAACTCCGAGCAGAAATTAACATGATTAGGGCTCACAACCACAATGACTTTTCAAGGCACAAGGCTAGAACAAAATTTGCACTTTACTGAAAAAAACTACAAATGAATGTGCATTGTCAGTTTGATTTACCTATACTCATATTTATTCCTTAAATCTTTATAATATTTTATTTACTAAAGTTATAAAAGTGGAAACATTAAAAAAAAAAATGTTCATTAAAGTGCAAATTATGTTCTGGCCTTGAGAAGGCATAGGAATTGTTAGTTTATAGAATAGAGCAATTGTAGAATTAAATTATAGAATTAATGAAATTAACATAATTATGAAAAATAACACAAAATGACAGAATAACATTAAAACGAAAATTATAAAATATAGTTATTAGGCTACTAGAGCCCTATATTTTGTCCTCAAAATCAAGAAGGGATTAATTCGTTGTCTTTCCAGAGTACTCTATTATAGCTCTTGTAAAGTTTATTTCTAGTGGCATCATAAGAGTTTGCTCGTTAGGAACGAAAACACCAGGTCATTTAGGTTTCAGTTCCTGAAGTTGTTTTCCCGCTTCTGGATGACTAAATAGCTGGGAAATAAGAATTAAGTGGTTATCCCTTCCATCAACATAGCAAGGATATAGTAAAAAGATTGCTTAATTTTGGAGTAAGTAGTTTAGAAGATATGTTGTGTATTTTTTTTACTTTTTGTTTCTAACAGTTCGTGGTAATGAACTGTAAGCAAGGAGCGACTCATACTAATAGTAACCGAAAATCTTAAAAAAGATTTTTTTTAACAATATATACCTGAAAGGAATTGCCGCTATAAAAAACGCCATAAAAAAATATGTCGCTTGCAAATTCACGAAATCCATTAAGTTTGAAGTTACCTGCCTGAAATTTACCTTATTATCGAATAAGGGGAAAAAACTCTTAAGAAGGTGAATCATTTTGATGAGGCATCGAATTCAGCATATCAGAGAAGTATATTCCAGAGGTTTCAAGGCCCTATCTGCAAAAGTATAAAATTTTGTATTTTTTCGAGAAGGATAATCACGGATGCGTGTTTATTTAGATAGTCTTTTTCCCAAGGCTGATTCTATCGAACCAATAGTCATAGAATTTTGGGAGAAGGCTCATTAGAAAGAAAATTCAAAGCTCTACTAAACCTTTTTAAGTACCAAAAAAATATTATGCAACCGTAAAGTGATATTTCCTGTGACGAAGAATTTGGCCAAAAGGGTGTCAAAAAGTCATCGACTGAAAATTCTGAGATAGCCAATCGATTTAAAATTATTGAAAAGCAATATTTTGTACTTTCCAGCTATAGAGACGGTAGTGCCGCGAGGAGGCCCAATTGTTTCTAAAGATGCATATATATATATATATATA
>JAQQPU010004148.1:4333-44160 GCA_029168905.1 Artemia sp. Kazakhstan ARC1039 | reverse complement strand
CCCCCCCCCCAAATAATAATAAAATTAACAGAAATATATTTAAACATGAAAAATCAAGACATTAAAAAATTTCTTAAGATTCTTTTGAAAGTACCAAACGAGTGACATTCTTGAGCTGACTCAGGTAGGCTATTCCAAACAATATGACAAGCAGTTAATGGATTAAAGTCAGACCACACGGATGGAGTAAATAAAATATTAACATTCCTTGAATTGCGAAGATGATGCGAAGACCTATCAGTGACGAAAGAAGGAGTAGTTTGAAGGGCTTTGGGAACATCACCATGAATTTGATGAAAAGTGAAAGACGCACACGAAAGAATGTAGAGAGACTGCAAATCAAGTAATAGGCTAGTTGGGTTAGTTTTAGTACAATTTGTTTCCTGTATAAGCCTTCTTGCCTTATCATATAGCTTAGAAAGTGGTTTCAAAAAAGAAGAGAAAGTTGAGATCCATATTGTAGCGCAATAAGAGACGTAGGACTGAACTAAGCAATGGAACAGAATTTTTAAAACTGATCCAGGAAAAATGTGGTTTAACTTCCTCAAAATTCCAAGACTCCTTGAGATCTTCATAGTAATTAGAACAAAATGATGCTTGAATGAAAGGTTTTCATCGAGAAGAATACCGAGAAATCGGACATATCGTTCCTTAGGTCTACTGAGAGAGCCCCTTGAAAGCTGGATATTAGATAACTCAGGGCACGCCAGAGAAATACGGGAAAAAATTAAAAAACTTGAGTTAGCAACATTTACATCAAACCAAAGAACGACTCTCTCAAAAAGGTCAACTAATTTGGGAAGCATCTCAGACTCAGTTCCTACTACAGTACCAATGGTACTGTCATCAGCGAAAGCAACGAGAGTGTCTACATCCTGCGAAAACGATGGTTTTTTTTTAGCATTAAAAGATTCAGGATGACATAGACGACAGCAAACTGTAGGTTTTTGATTCATAACCGCAACTATAAGGTCATTAACATAAACCAAAACAAGAAACGGTCCAAGAACAGAACCTTGAGGAACACCAAACTCAACTTCAGACGAAAAGTGGGAAAGGGAATCTACGGAGATAGTTCTACCTGACAAATAGGAATCAAACCAAGCATGAGCCTATCCTCTTACACCATTGTGTGATAGCTTATACAGCAGAAACTCATGAGTTAAAGAGTCAAAAGCCTTACGGACATCTAGGAATATAGCTGCAGGAACCAAACCAGAGTCAAGCGCGGTGTGGAGAAAATTTAAAAGAGCTACACACGCATGCTCCGTAGAATATTTGGCTCGGAAGCCAAACTGAAAATCATGAAAAAATCTTTTAACCTCTAGAAAAGCAAGTAGACGGGAAAGCACGGTCTTTTCAAAAATTTTGCTAAAAACAGACAGCAAAGATATAGGACGATACTCGGCTGGGTCACTTCTTGGTCCACCTTTATATAAAACAATTACTCAAGCTCGCTTAAGAGAACTGGGGAAAATCCCATTTTCAAAAGAAAGATTTATAAGCTTTGTCAATGGAGAAATAATTGAAGGAAGAATGAACTTAACTACAATAGTTGGAATACAGTCTGGGCCAGACGACGAAGAACCCTTCAAGCTATTTACAATCCTGGCTACTTCAACATCAGAAGCCGGATATAACACCATCGATTTGAGACAAGGCGGACCAAGATAAAATTTGTAATCTGGTTGTGACTGTGAAGACCTGACTGAAGAAGCCGTGGTTTTCCCAATATTGGCAAAATATGATGTAAATGCTTGTTGAACAGATGGAATACCCTCAACAACCACATCACCAACTACTAGACTTGGAGGGATAGAAGGAGCCGGAGAAGAACGTTTGAGGACGGAATTGATCACTTGCCAAGTTTTTCGAATATTTTTCCCACAATCCGAGAATTTTTTGGAATAATAATGGCGTTTAGCCTTCCGGCATAAAGAATTGAAAACATTCCTGTAGAGTTTGAATTGCTGAAGACATGCAGCATTCAGAGATGGCTTTGCTGACTTAAAAGCTTTCCAGAGATTATTTTTTCTTCTCCAACTCTTTAGAAGACCAGGGGTCATCCATGGGTTAAGAGGAATAGATCTTTTTTACTTTGAAGTAGAGGAGGACAGAGCACATACGTTAAAAATAGACTCCTTCACTGACTCATAAAAGTAGTCAAACTTTGAACAAAAATCATTATCGTCACCAAAAATATTCCATGTCTTCTCAGCTAAATGGGATCTAAGGCGGATCAATTCATTCAAACCAAACCTAAAAGAAGCTGAAGCAGATGCTGGAGTGTCCCTATTCAATGTTTTTTCAAGGATAAAACTGGGAATTACAGGAAAATGGTCTGAAATATCACTCACATGTCCAAATTTGTCCTTAGCGGCATATAGTATCTCACGTCGCCTCTTTGTCAATGCTTCCGATACGAAAATTCCACTTGAAACTAACCTGGATTTTGCTTTGAAGACTTTCTTCGCTATATCACTATTCACAAATTTAACTAAAACAGGAGGGACTTTTCCGTTTAGGGAGGCATCGGTTAAAGCAGGAGATATTTTGAATCTGTAGATATTCCTAATTTGGCCAACATTAATTTCAGTCAGGTTCATTTTGTTTACAAAAACTTGCAGGATTGTTGATTGGAGGTCAGATCCGGACTGCTGCTTAACACCATGCAAAATTAGCGAATCAAGCAGCACTTCTTGTTCAAATGAATCTAGTTTCATCTCAATTTTCATGATTTTCTCTTCTTGATTTATAATTTGGTTGCAAAGCGTTTTCAGCGACTGTTTAATTTTTTCAAATTTTGGTTGATAATCAAGAGTAATAGCGTCATATATTTGAATAATAATTTCGTGGGATGACTGGCGGGAAGAATCAGCATCCGAAAACCTTTCATTAACCTTCTTAGTTATATTTTGCATTAACTCTCGCTTAGTTTTTTCCAGGTCAAGTTCCGTAGAAGTGACTTTATCCATCAACGAAGCACATTCTCCTGTATTAGATTCCTTAAATGTTAATGTATTATATGCCTTGGAAAGGGATTTATAAATATCGGGCGAATTCTTCAATTCCTCAAATGCAGCCTTTACACCTGCAGTATGTTTTGTTGAAGTTCGGCTAATGCTTGGATTATATTTTGACAAGTTGGCTTCAACAAGTCTGTATTCATCATGTGTCCCATAGCAAAATACCAAATATGATGGCTTTCCTTTGCTATCCTTGGACACTTTTAGTATCTTTACTGGCCAATGAGGATAATTTTTGAAGTTAGCTAACGCGATATCAAACTCTTTAAATGCAGGCATTTCCTATTAAGGAGAGGACAAAAGTAAAAGCAACTTATCTTTATGTAAGTTAAGAACCTTAATGAAAAATTTAGTTGAAATAATGCTCAAGATTCCATATTATATATCCAAAATATTCTATATAATCCACTTATATCAGTCTATTTCAATACCAATTAGTTTGGCACCAAAGGTGAACACAGATCAATTTGCTCACAGTATGCTTACTCAAGAAAAGTCAATTGCGTAACAAATTTCACCTGTGTTTTAATCCATTTAGTTGAAGAAACCAGTTCTTTATTGTTCACAGACTATAAAATATCCTTTTTCAAGCTAGGTGTTCACTGAATGAATGTTCCAAGACTGTTCAAGACGCATATAGTTTTCAGTAAAGCGCCAATGAAGCAGTAGGTTTTAGACTTTTACAGTGAGAGAAGGAGGTCATACCCAAACTATTGTTTGTGGTGATTTTGGTTCGTTTCAAGCTTGATTTGCATATTCAATTTAAGTTTCACTCGTTTTAAGATTATTTATTAATTTACATTAATATCTATTGTATGTTTGTTTGCATTGATTGTTTATTTAATTTCTGTTCGTTTTAAGTTTCATTTAAAATTCAATAGGAAAATATTTTTTTTTCGTTTCAAGCTTGATATTCATATTCAATCTAAGCATTACTCGCTTTAAGATCTATTTATTCATTTATATTATTACTTGTTGTGTGTTTTTGCTATGATTGTTTATTTAATTTCTGTTCGTTTTGGGTTTCATTTATTCTTTAATATTAACTCCTGGTCGTTTTGAGTTTGTATTTTAAAAGGTATTTGTATCTGCTGAGCTTAAGTTTAAAATGGCCTTTATTTTTCTTTGAAAAGCTTATTTTTCGGAAAGTTTTTTTTTAATTAATTTTTGTTCGTTTTTGATTGCAAAAAAATTTAAGTTTTTAAAAATTCCTTATTTCAAAATCAAACTAAAAAAAAAATCAAATATTCATCAAAGTAACAATATCAAAGTGAAAAAATGGGTTTGTGTCAACCTCGGAGTTTTTATTATCTGATGTTTGAAATATTTTTTAACAAAATTGCTATCTCAAAATATTTATCGGATGGGTCTGAGGAAAAAGAGCGTGGGGGGACTAGATTAAGCTTCGGTCTCTTTTGACTCTTTAAAAGTGAACTAGAACTTTCTATTTTCAATCAAATGAGCCCTCTCTGAAGTTTATACTAGTATCCCTTCTATAAGAACCATATATATCCCCAGAGTATAACTTACAACGCCTATCTCTGGGCCCTGGGGGGGGGGGGGGGGGGGGGTCGACCCTGGAGTTTTAATATCTGATGGTTGAACAATGTTTAATAAAATGGTCACCTGAAATTTTTATCGATGGCTTTATCCATCCGATACACCCAAAGGCGTGGAGGGCGGGAGGAGCTAGTTGCCCTCTGATCTTTTTTCACTCTGCGAAAATAAACTACAACTTTTAATTTCCATTCAAATGAACCCTCTCTGAAGGTTATACGACCATACCTTCCATAAGAACCATATATGCCCCCAGAGCAATACTTACAACGCCTGCCCCGGCCCTGGGGGGGATGTCGACAATGGAGATTTTCTTATCTGATCTTTGAACTATTTTTAACGAAATGACCACACGTAAAGGAGTTTTGTTATATGATCTTCGAACTATTTTTAACAAAATGGCTACCTCAAATTTTTTTCATCTGTAAAATTTTACATCTGTATTTGGAGAAAAGGGCTTGGGGGAGGGGAGAAGTTGCCCTCTGATCACTTTTGACTCTTAAAAAGGGCACTAAAACTCTCGATTTCTAATAGAATGAGCCCCCATTGAAGTTTATACGACGACCCCTTCTATATGAAGTGCCTCTGGAAAAAAAAATGGAGTGTGGGGGGAGGCTTGCTGCCCTCCAATCACTTTTGATTCTTATAAAGTGAATTACAACTTTCAATTTCCAATCAAATGAGCCCTCTAGGAATTTTATACGAGCATTCCTTCCATAACAACCATATATGCCCCCAGGGCATAACTTAACAACGCCTACCCCCCGGGCCCTGGGGGGCTGTGTCGACACCGGAGCTTTTTGTTATCAGAACTTTGAACTATTTCTAACAAAATGTCTACCTCAAAATTTTTATCTTATGCAATTAGGGCGTGGAGGAGGGGAGGGGGGCTAGTTGCCCTCCGATATCTTTCGACTCTTAAAAATTGAACAAGAACTTTCAATTTCAAACCAAATGAGTCCTCTCCGAAGTGTAAACGAGCATCCCTTCCATAAGAACTATATACCCCTAAGCATTACTCATAACGCCTGCCCCCGGACCCTGGCGAGTTCCGTCCACACATGAATTTTTTATCTGACCTTTGAACTATTTTTAATGAAATGGTTATTATAAAAATTTTATCGGATGGGCTTGGAGAAAAAAGGGTGTGTGGGGGGGGGCTAGTTACCCTCGGATGTCTTTTGACTCTTAAGAATTGAACTAGAACTTTCAATTTCCAATCAAATGATCCCCTCTCTGAAGTTTATACGAGCATACCTTTCATTAGAGCCATATACGCCCCCAGGACAACACTTACAACGCTTATCCCCCGGGTTCTGGGGGGGCGTTTTTGTTATCTAATTTATGAATAATTTCCAAAACACTGGCTATCTCAAAATTTATAGCGGACGGGCTTGGGGAAAAAAGAGCGTGGGGGGGCTAGTTTATCTCTCTTGACTCTTAAAAAGTGAACTAGAACTTTCAATTTCCAATCAAATGAGCCCTCTATGAAGTTAATACGAGCATCCATTTCATAACAACCATACATGCCCTTAGGGCATAACTCAGAACGCCTTCCCTTGTGCCCTGGGGGGTTTTATTGACACCGATTATTTTCTTATCTGACCTTTGAACTATTTTTAACAAGATGTCTATCCCAAAATTTTCATCAGATGGGTTTTGAAAAAGAAGGCGGGGGGGGGGGGGGGCAAGCTGCCCTCAGATCTCTTTTGACTATTAAAAAGTGAGCTTGAACTTTCAATATCCAATCAAATGAGCCCTCTCTGAAGTGTTTACAAGCATTCCTTTCATACGTCAATATATGCCCCAGGGCATAACTTACAACGCCTGCCCCCAGGCCCTGGGGGGATGTGACGACACCTGAGTTTTTGTTATCTGACTTTGAGAAATTTTTAACTTAATGGCTATCTCAAAATTTTTATTGGAGGCATTTGGGGAAAAATGGGCGTGGGGGCTGGCCTAGTTGCCCTCCAATCTCTTTTGACTCTAAAAAACCTAACTAGAACTTTCAGTTTCCAAAAAAATGAGCCATCTCTGAATTTTTACGAGCATCCCTTCAATAAGAACCATATATTCCCCCAGGGCATAACTTACAACACCTGCCCTCGGGTCCAAGGGGGGGGCTGTATTGATCCCTGAGTTTTCGTTATATGGTCATTGAACTATTTAAAAAAAAAACTATCTCAAAGTTCTTATCGGATGGGTTTGAGGAAATGGGCATGGAGGGGAGGCTAGGTGCCCTCCAATCTCTTTTGACTCTTAAAACGTGAACTAGAACTTTCAATTTCCAATAAAATAATCCTTCTTTGAAGTTAATACGAGCATCCCTTCCATAAGACCCATATATGCCCCAGGGCATAACTTACATCGCCTGCCCCCGGGTCCTGGTGGGTTGTGTCGACACATGAATTTTTGTTATATGATCTTTGAACTATTTTTAACAAAATAGCTATCTTAAAATTTTTATTGGATGCACTTGGGAAAAAAAGGTTTGATTGGGGGAAGCTGGTTACCCTCCAATATCTCTTGACGCTTAAAAAGTTAACTAGAACTTTCAATTTCCAATCAAATGAGCCCTCTCTGAAGTTTATATGAGAATTCCTTCCCTAAGAACCATATATGCCCCCAGGGCATAAATTATAACCCATGCCCCTGAAGACTGTGGGGGGAGTGTCCTACTCAAACATATAATTTCCAGAAATTTCAACTACGTTGAACGAAATCGCTATATCAAAATTTTGATTGTATGTGTTTGGGGAAATGGTGGGCGTGGAAGGGGCGTCAGTTGCCTTAGAATCACTTTTGACTATTAAAAAGGGAACTAACCATTTAAATTTCCAATCGAATGAGCCCTTTCTGAAGTTTCTTGACAACGTTGTCTATACAAAACCTTATATGCCCCCAGGGCATAACTTACAACTCTGAGGGCTGTGGGGGAGTTGTCATCCTCAAATACCTAATTTCCAGAACTAGTTGGCCTCCAATCACTTTCGACTATTAAAAAGGGCTAGCCCTTTGAGTTTCGAATCGAATGAGCCTTTTTTGAAGTTTCTACGGCAACGCCTTCTATAAAAAACCTTATATGCCCCCAGGGATAACTTAAAACCCTTGGCCGGAGGGTTGCAGTGGGGGGGGGGAGGTTCCTCCTCAAAAACATATTTTCAATCTGGAAATCAACTACGCTGAACAAAATGGCTATCTCAAAATTTTGATTGGATATGTTTGGGGAAATGATGGGCGTGGAGGGGACTATTTGCCCTCCGAATCACTTTCGAATATTAAAAAGGACACTAGGCCTTTGAATTTCTAATCGAATGAGTCTGTTTTGAAGCTTCTACGACAATGTCTTCTATAAAAACCTTGTATGCCCCCAGGGCATAACTTGAAACCCTGGCCCTGAGGGTTGTGGGGGTGTTTCCTCCTCAAGAATATATTTTCTAGCTGGAAATCAACTACGCTGAACAAAATGGATATCTCAAAATTTTAATTGGATGGGTTTGGGGGAAGGAGGGGCGTGGGGGGGGGCTAGTTGCCGTTCAATACCTTTGACCCTTAAAAGGGGCACTAGAACTCTCGATTTCCATTCGAATGAGCCCCCTTTGAAGTTTCTATAACGACCCCTTCTATATGAAGTGCCTCTGGGAAAAAAAAAATAAATAATAAAACATTGGAGCCGTATGGCCTTTACTATCGGAAACGCTATAGCGTTGCCTCTTACAAGATTCTATCTAATCTATCTTTTCCTTTTCTCATTCTATCTGCCGTTGATAGGGTAACGATCTACCCTTTTCCTATTCTATCAACCCTTGGTCTACCAATGATTTACCCGTTTCCAACTCCTTTGAAAAACAAGCGTCTTGTAACTTCATCGGTTTGAAGCTCATATGTCATAACTTATATAACTTACAACCCTTGCCCTGAAGGCTTTGGTGGGGGGGGGGGTGTCATCCTGAAAACCAAAGAGTACATCTTCTTCTTTTTTACAATGAGTTAAAATGTAAGAAATAGTCCTTGATTTTATTTTTCCACTTGATAAGGTTACTGAGAAATACATTTACTTTATAACATATATGGGAGGTCGGTCACAAGATCAAAATAAAAACCATATCACTGCCACCAGCTCTTGACTACCAAACCTAATTCTAGGTGACTTCTCACTTGGTACTTACTAATTTATAGCAATTAATCACTATCTACTGCAAGTTAAGCGCTACTAAATAATTGAACCAATAAAAACAAAATTATCAATTAAATTAAGGAAGCCAAATAATCTAAAAATACAACAAAAAAGAGGGGCCATATTCGTGACCGGTTTTGGGCCTAGGGACCTCACTCTTAAGTCCTAATTTTAAATTGAAGCCCCTTAATTTGACACATCATATGCATTGACTTGGATATTTTGTCAAAATATCTCACAAGTAAAATATCAAGGAGTGATTAAAGCCTGTTAGATTGTATGCCCATCTAAGTGGGCAGCGTCAGCCTAAACTCTCCACGAATAATTAATCCATTCCTGAATATACCAGTGGTAATGTGAATGTTACTGGTGAACTCTGATTCGACCAGCACAATTTTTTTGATTTTTTTTTTAACAGTAGTCGATAGATTACCATCAGTAATTAGCAGTTTTGGGGGTTTGTAGTGGTGACCGGTAGGTGCTTCACCATGGATATCTTCTTTGAAACAGTTAAGAGTTGATATAAATACATTTCATAGAACATTAGTGAGTTATCCAAATCCCTTCTATATGCAATTAAATAAAAAAAACAAGTTTTTTTAATTGAAAGTAAGGAGCAACGTTAAAACTTAAAACGAACAGAAATTATTTCGTATATGAAAGGGACTGCCCCCTCCTCAACCCCTTGCTCTTTACGCTAAAGTTTATTATTATTTTAATAAACAAAGTTGTGAGACAGAGTCAACTTTAGCGTAAAGAGCGAGGGGTTGAGGAGGGGGCTGCCTCTTTCAGACACGGAATAATTTCTGTTCGTCTTAAGTTTCATCGTCGCTCCTTACTTTCAGTTGAAAAAACTTGTTTTTTTATTTAGTTTCTGAACGTTTTTGAGTTAATGCAGCTTTTATTTTGGCTCACCGTACATGAATAATTAAAAAAAAATTGCATATTAATTTTACTTTTTTTTTTGGCTAAATGGCTTTCTCAAAATTTTGTTCTGACGTGACTTACGAATTAACTTACGTAAATGAACTTCTATATTTTGTATATTTTTATTACGTATATTAGGGGGTTCGCCCCCTAGTCAATACCTCGCTCTTTACGCGAAGTTCAAATTTTGTTCCAATTCTTTAAGAATGACCCCTTAATCACAAAGGCCGTTAATTAGAATAAATAGCT
The DNA here is from genome assembly GCA_029168905.1 of Artemia sp. Kazakhstan ARC1039. Classification (NCBI taxonomy): domain Eukaryota; kingdom Metazoa; phylum Arthropoda; class Branchiopoda; order Anostraca; family Artemiidae; genus Artemia; species Artemia sp. Kazakhstan ARC1039. Next base: position 34,224 of record JAQQPU010004148.1, on the reverse strand, counting down.
CTGATGAAAGTATAAAAAAAACTTTAGCGTAAAGAGCGAGGTAATGAGTAGGGGGCGAACCCAATCATATGCGTATTAATTTCTGTTCGTTTTAAATTTTGATGTTGCTCCTTATTTTCAGTTGGAAAAATAGTTTTTTTTTATTATTTAATTTCTGATCGTTTTTTCTAAATAATGCTGGGAAATCCGGCACCCCCTTCATAGCAATGTTCCTTCCCCCATAAAAACTTCCTCCATGAAAAAATCCTCCCAAGTAACACCCGACCAACCCTCACCTCCCCCCCCCCCACCACCCAGGCAAAGCCCGTGAGAACTTCTGTATATCTTATCTTATAAACATTGGGCAAAGTTCACAACTTGCAGACCTTCCCCCGAGGACTGTGGGGGATTAAGTCATCCTCAAAGACATGGTTATTGTATTTTTTAACCATGCTATCTCAAAATTTTGATCGGATAATTTTGGGAAAAAAATGAGCGTGGGACGGGGCCTAGGTGCCCTCCAATTGTTTTGGTCACTTATAAAAGGGCACTAGAACTTTTAATTTCCGTTCGAATGATCCCTCCCGCGATATTTTAGGACCACTGGTTCGATACAATCACCCCTGAAAAAAAAAAAAAAAAAAAGAAAAAAAAACGCATCCGTGATCTTTCTTCTGGCAAAAAATACTAAATTCCACATTTTTGCCGACAGGAGCTTGAAACCTCTTTAGTAGGGTTCTCTGATACTCTGAAGCTAATGGTGTGATTTCCATTAAAGTTATAGGACTTTTAGGGGTTGTTTCCCCTTTTTTCGAAAATAAGGCAAATTTCCTCAAGTTTTACTTTTGATACGTAAGACTAAAATTGATAAAACTTATTAAGCCAACTTATTGATTAAGCCAAAAATGAGCGGAAATAAAGTCAAATAATCTTCCAATCGTACAACTATCAAAAATAACTATCATTAAATAAATGAAACTCAAAACGAACAGAAATTACAATAAATAGCCGAGTCATACTCAAAACGAGCAAAATTTAACGTTAATACGGCTGATAACCCCCGTGCCTTCTCAAGACCAGAACATAATTTGCGCTTTACTGAAAGAAAAACAAAAACAAAAACGAATGACCGTGGATTGTCAGTTTAATTGACATATACTGATATCTATTCCTTTAAGTTTTGATAATTTTTTATTTATGAAAGTAAAAAATTGAAAACATTTAAAACATGTTTTGTTTTCCCCTATCACTTTGACTCTTAGAAAAGGAATTAAAACATTTGATTTCCAATCCAATGAACCCCCTCTGGAGCTTATACAACCACCCTTTCCATAAAAACCTTATACATCCTCGGGGCATTACTTACAACCCTTGCGCTGAGGGTTGCAGGGGGGGGGTCATCCCCAAAAAAATTATTTTCGGACCTTTTAACTACAGTGAACAGTAAGGTTATCTGAAAATTTTGATTGGAGATGTTGGAGGAAATGATGGGTATGAAAAAGGGGTTATTTGCCCTCCAATCACTTTCAACTATTATAAGGGGCACTAGCCCTTTCAATTTCCAATCGAATGAGCCTTTTTCGAAGTTTCTACAACAAAAAATGGCCATCTCAAGATTTGTATGAGATGTATTTCGGAAAAATACGAGGAGGGAATGGAGGGTGGAGGGAATGTATCCACCTTCAGATCACTGGATCTTAAAACAGGCGCTAGAATCTCTAATTACCAATTCGATGAGCCCCCTCTGAAGTTTATACGATCACCCTTTCTATATAAACCTTATATACCCCCAGCGCATAACTTACAACCTTGCCCTGAGGGCTGTGGGGGGTTTTTCATCCTCAAATACAAAATTTCTGGACTTTTCAACTACGTTGAAAGGCTATCTCAAAAGTTTTACTGGATCTGTGGAGGTGAGAGGCGGATTAGTTGCCCTCAAATCACTTTTGACTATTAAAAAGGGCGCTAACTGTTTCAATTTCCAACTCAATGAGCTCTTTTCAAAGTTTCTACAACAAATTTTTCGATACGAAGTGCCCTGATCAAGACAAGAAATTGTGGACGTGGGAGGGGGGCTAGTTGCCCACCAAATACTTTCGACTGTTAAAAATGGCACTAGCCATTTTAATTTCCAATCGAATGAGCTCTTTTCAAAGTTTCTACGACAAAAATGGCCATCTCAAAATTTCTATCTGGTGCAATCCAGGAAAATACGAGGTGTGGGGGGGGGGTATCCACCCCGCGATCGCTCTCAATCTTAAAAAGGGAAATAGAGATTCTGATCACCAGTTCAATAAGCCCCCTCCGGAGTTTATACGATCACCCTTTCTATATATATCTCATATGCATCCAGAACATAACTTACAACCCTTGCCCTGAGGGGTTTGGGGGTGTCATCGTCAAAGACATAATTTTTGGACCTTTCAATTATATTGAACAAAATGAGTAGTGTGGGCGTAGGCACTTCAAGCACACCCATAGAAGAAGGTTCAAGCACGCCCATATCCCTTTTCCCATAATATTCAAGCAAATGCCCTCTGACATCACAACATGCCTTAAACAGGCATGTTGTGATCTCCTCTGACGATGTACAGGACACATGCCCTCTGACGTCACAACACAACCTCACTGGTTTTTGTGACAGCCCTCTGACTTCACACCTTGCACTTGTTTCTAGCTGGAATGATTCCCATTTTTGACAAGAGTTCAATGTCCTTGGCAAGAGTTCAATGGTTAGGTTAGGTCAGGTGAATTTCTACGGCTGCCCTCTGACGTCATGGGACACACCCCCGTTTCAAGCGCATGCTACACCACGCGCCACACTTTCACCTTTAAAGGGTCAGATAAGTGGAGCTATCAACCCCTCACACATACACATTGCAATCACCTGTTCTATTACAGGGAACACAGATGGCAAGACTCCATGACACTCCTCTCTGGACTCCAATGACGTCATACGACCTACCCCGTTTCAAACAGACAGGTCTAAAATGCATAACGTAATTTTGAGTAACCTTACCGCAGGAACCCATGGGGGAATCCCCGCTTGTAACGTAACGACACCCAAACCCCCCAAAGCATTCTTTTGCCATTAGTTTAATGGCGGTACACACTTTACATAATGTTTGCGCATCCATCAATGCCAGTTAATACCATTTCAACATTTTTTGCCGAAACCCCCACGACATTTTCTTTTTCGGCGTTTTTTTTGCCCCAAAACCCCTAAAGCTTTTTTCATTAACCTAATGACGGTACACACTTTACGTAATGATTGCGCATCCATCATTGCCAGATAATACCATTTTGACATTTTTCGCCCAAAAGCATTTCTTTTTCGGCGTTTCATTTTCGCTCGAAACACCATTCCTTTTTTCTCTAGAGCTTTTTACCCCGCCAGAACTCAGAAGGTCATTCCAGTTCAATGGTAAAGCGCCCCAATCAATTCGACCATTAAACCTTCGTCAATATTTTGTATCTTGAATAATATTCTAAAAATAACTATTGCAAGACACCTGAGATTCTCCATTTTTTGGTACTCATTAGAACCATGTGTTCACATCGAAATTTGGCACGTACATAGAAAAACATCTATTTCCATGGGACATTTGCTTTCAAGATATTAATAAAGGGGAAATGCATGTCTTACTCGTCCTAAAGACTACAGTTACGCAAAATTATGTCAAGCATATTAGACCTGTCTGTTTGAAACGGGATAAGTCGTATGATGCCATTGGAGTCCAGAGGGGAGCGGTATGGAGTCTTGCCATGTGTGTTCCCTTTAATAGAACAGGTGACTGCACTGTGCAGGTGTTAGGGTTTGGTAGCTCAACTTATCTGACCCTTTAAAGGCGAGGGTTTGGCGCGTGTTGTAACGTGCGCTTGAAACGGGGGTGTGTCAAATGACGTCAGGTGGGCTGCCGTAGAAATTCACTTGACCTAACCTAACCATTGAACTTTTGCCAAGGACATTGAACTCTTGTCAGAAATGGGAATCATTCCAGCTAGAAACAGGTGCAAGGGTGTGACATCAGAGGGCTGTCACAGAAACCAGTGAGGGTGTGTCGTGATGTCGTGAGGGCATGCGCTAGAAACAGGGGCGAGGGGCTCTCCATATTATTAAAACTTGTGTATTATACGGACCACATGCCAAGTAATCATATGATATAAAAAAGAAATCCTGTAAATCTTGCATGGGCGGGAATCTCGCCTAGAAACAGGTGCGAAAGGCTAGGAACTTCACTTGTTACTTAAGCTTGTGGATTATACGGACCACATTCCAAGTAATTGAAACACCTGGAAATTTCACCTAGAAACAGGACATGCATTGAGAATTTGGCCAACCGTCCGCTTGAAACAGGGCATGTTGTGATGTCAGAGGGCATATGCTTGAGTACTATGGGAAAAGGGATATGGGCGTACTTGAAGCTTCTGCTATGGCCGTGCTTGAAGTGCCTACGCCCACACTACTGAAATGGTTATCTCAAAACTTAAATTGGACGTGTTTGGGTAAATGGTGGGCGTGGGAGGGGGGTTAGTTGCCCTCTAATCACTTTTGACTATTAAAAGGAATGTGTTCGGGGAAATGGTGGGTGTGGGAGGAGGGACTAGTTGCCCTCCCATCTCTTTCAACTATTAAAAGGTGCACTAGCCCTTTCAATTTCCAATCGAATGAGCCTTTTTCAAAGTTTCTACAACAGCAAATGGCCATCTCCAACTGCAATTTCTATCAGATACATTTCGAGAAAAAAACGGGGCGTGGGGGGGGGGGTATCCACCTTCAGGCCACTGAATCTTATAAGAGGCGCTAGAACTTCTAATTGCCAATTAAATGAGCCCCCTCCGAAGTTTATACGATCACCCTTTCTTTATAAGCCTTATATGCACCCAGCGCATAACTTAAAACCCTTCCACTGAGGGCTGTGGTGGGTTTGTCATCCTCAAATGCACAATTTCCGGATCTTTCAACTACGTTGAAAAAAAAGCCTATCTTAAACTTTTGATTGGGTGTGTGGGCGCGAGAGGCGGGTTTGTTGCCTTTAAATTACTTTCGACTATTAAAAAGGGCGCTAACCGTTTCAATTTACTCGATACAAAGTGCCCTGGGCAAGACAAAAAAAAATACATTGTGCCCAAATCGGTCTCTACTTAGGCAGCGCTATAGCGCTGCATATGAAACCTTATATGTCCCCAGGGCATAACTTAGAACTTTTGCCGTGAGGGCTGTGGGGTGGGGTTGTCATCCTGAAAAATATAATTTCTGGACCTTTCAATTACGCTGAATAAAATGGCTACCTCAAAATTTTAATTGGATATATTTTGGGGAAATGGTGGGCGTGGGATGGGGTTAGTTGCCCTCCAAACACTTTCGACTCTTAAAAAGGACACTAGCCGTTTCAATTTACAATCGAGCTCTTTTCAAAGTTTCTACGACAATAAATGATCATCTCAAAATTTCTATCAGATGCTATCCAGGAAAATACGAGGTGCAAGGGGTGTATCCACCCTCTGGTCACTCTAAATCTGAAAAAGGGCAATATAACTTCTGATCATCAATCCAATGAGCCCCCCCCCAAAGTTTATACGATTATCCTTTCTATATATACCCCATATGCCCCCAGGGTATAACTCACAACCCTTGCCCTGAGGGGTATGGGGGTTTGTCATCTTCAAAGATATAATTTCCAAACCTTTAAGGTTGACATCCTTAAAGACATAATTTCCGTACTTTTCAATTATGTTGAACAAAATGGCTATCTCAAAATTTTTACAGAATATGTTTCGGGAAATGGTGGGCGTGGGATGGGGGTTAGTTGTCCTCCAATCAATTTCGACTATTAAAAAGGGCACTAGCCCTTTCAATTTTCAATCAAATAAGCCTTTTTAGAAGTTTCTACGGAAAACAAATAGCCATCTCGAAATTTCCATCAGATGCCTTTCGGGAAAATACGGGGTGGGGGCATGGGGGTATCCACCCTCCCATCACACTGAACCTCAAAAATGGCACTAAAACTTCTTATTAGAAATCCATTAAGCCCCCTCCGAAGTTTATTCGATCACCCGTTCTATATAAACCTTATATTCCCCCAGTGCATCAATTACAAACCTTACCGTTAGGCATGTAGGGGGTTGTCATCCATACATACATGATTTCCGGACCTGCCAACTATGTTAAACTAAAGGGCTATTTCAAAATTTTGATTGGATGTGTTTGGGGAAATGGTGGGCATGGAAGGGGGGTTAGTTGTCCTCCTTTCCCATAGCCTTTTCAATTTTCAATCGAATGAGCTCTTATCGAAGTTTCTTACGACAACAAATGACCATCTCAAAATATCTATCAGATGTATTTCAGGAAAATATGAAGTGTGTGCGGGGATGGTATCATGCTGCGATCGCTCTGAATCTTAAAAAGGTCACTACACCTTCTGATTACAAATCCAATGAGCCTTCTCCGAAGTTTATACCATCATCCTTTCAATATATACCTTATATGCCCCCCCCCCGGGATAACTTACAACCTTTGCCCCGAGGGCTGTGGTGGGTTATCATCCTCAAAAACATAATTTCTGGACCTTTCAATTACCATGAAAAAAAAATGTCTATCTAAAGATTTTGATTGGATGTGTTTGGGGAAATGGTGAGCGTGGAAGGGGGTTTGTTGCCCTCCAATCACTTTCAGCTATTAAAAGGGGCAGTAGCCCTTTCAATTTCTAATTGAATAAGCTCTTTTCAAAGCTTCTACGACAACAAATGGCCCTCTTAAAATATCTACCAGATGTATTTCAGGAAAATACGAAGTGTGCGGGGGTGGTATCCATCCTCCGATCGCTCTGAATCTTAAAAAGGGCACTACAACTTCTGATTACCAATCCAATGAACCCCCTCCAAAGTTTATAGGATCATCCTTTCAATATTTACCTTATATGCCCCCACGGCATAACTTACAACTCTTACTCTGAGGGCTGTGGTGGGTTGTCATTCTCAAAGACTAAATTTCTGAACCTTTCAATTACGATGAACAAATGACTATCTAAAGATTTTGATTGGATGTGTTTGGGGAAATGGTGAGCGTAGAAGGAGGGTTAGTTGCCCTCCAATCACTTTCAACTATTAAAAAGGGCAGTAAACCTTTCAATTTCCACTCGAATGAGCTCTTTTCAAAGTTTCAACGACAACAAATGGCCCTCTCAAAATTTCTATCAGATGCATTTCAGGAAAAATACGACGTATTAGGGGGAGGAGGGATATACACCCTCAGATCACTCTCAATCTTAAAAAGGGCACTAAAACTTCTGATCACCAATTCAATGAGCCCCCTCTGAAGTTTATACGATCGCCATTTGTATATATACCTTATATGGCCCCAGATCATAACTTATAACCCTTGCCCTGAGGGCTGTTGGGGGGGGGGGTTGCCATCCTCAAAGACATAATTTCCGGACCTTTCAATTACGTTGAACCAAATTACTATCTCAATATGTTGATTGGATGGGTTTAGGGAAATGGTGGGCGTGGGAGAGGGGGTGAGTTGCCCTCCAATCACTTTCGACTATTAAAAAGGGCACTAGCCCTTTCAATTTCCAATCGAACGAGATCTTTTCGAAGTACCTAAGACAACAAATGACCATCTCAAATTTATATCGGATGCATTTTGGGAAAATACGAGGTGTGGGGGGGGGGGGAGTCGTCCCACCCGCTGATCACTCTTATTCTGTATATTAAAGGGTACTCGAACGTCTGATTACCAATACAGGGGAGTCCCCTACGAATTTTCCACCCCCCCCCCCCCCACAAATCACCCCCCACGCCCCCCCGGCATCACCTCCCCCCCCCCCCCCCCGGCCCCGGGGGGGGGGGGGTGTCATCCTTAAAGACATCATTTCCGGAATTTTCAATTATATTGAGCTAAATGGCTATCTCAAAATTTTGATTGGGTGTGTTTGGGGAAATGGTGGGTGTGGGACGGGAGTTAGTTGTCCTTCAATAACTTTCGACTATTAAAAAGGGCACTAGCCCTTTTCAATTTCCTATCAAATGAGCCTTTTTCGAAGTTTCTACAACAACAAATAGCCATCTCAAAATTTCTGTCAGATGCATTTCGGGAAAATACGAAGTATGGGTGGGGGGTGGTATCCATCCTTCTATCACACTGAATCTCAAAAATGATACTAAAACTTCTGATTAGCAATCTAATAAGCCCCTTCTGAAGTTTATGCGATCACCCTTTCTAAATAAACCTTATATTTACCCAGTGCATAACTTACAACCCTTGCCGTGAGGGCTGTAGTGGGTTGTCATCCTTAAATATATAATTTCCGAACCTTTCAACTATGTTAAACAAAATGGCTATTTCGAAATTTTCATTGGATGTGTTTGAGGAAATAGTGGGTGTGAAAAGGGTTAGCTGCTCTCCAGTCACTTTCGACTATTAAAAAGGGCAGTAGCCCTTCCAATGTCCAATCGAATGAGCTGTTTTCGAAGTTTCTACGACAACAAATGGCCATCTGAAAATTTTTACCAAATGCATTCCAGGAAAAATACTAAGTGTAGTGGGGGGGGGGGGCGGGGGGGTTTCCACCCTCCGATCGCTCTGAATCTTAAAAAGGGCAATAAAGCTTCTGATTACCAATCCAACGAGTCCCCTCCAAAGTTTATACGATCACTCTTTTTGTATACACCTTATTTTCCCCCAGAGCATAAATTACAACTCTTACCCTGAGGGTTGTGGGGGGGGGTCATCCTCAAGGACATCATTTTTAGACCTTTCAATTACGTTGAGAAATATGATTATCTAAAAATTTTGATTGGATGTGCTTGGGGAAATGGTGGGCATGGGAGGAAGGATTAGTTGCCTTCCAATCACTTTTGACTATTAAAAAGGGCACTAGCCCTTTCAATTTCCAATCGAATGAGCTATTTTCAAAGTTTCTACGACAACAAATGGTCATCTCAAAATTTTAGATGCATTTCGGGAAAATATGAGGTGTCGAGTAGGGGGAGGGGGTTGGTATACACCCTCAGATTACTCTGAATCTTAAAAAGGGCGCTAGAAGTAATCCAATGAGCCTCCTCCAAAGTTTATACGATCACACTTTCTATATAGACCTTATATGCCCTCAGGGCATAACTTACAACCCTTGCCCTGAGGGATCGGGGGGGGGGGTTCATCCTAAAAGACATACTTTCCGGACCAGTTGTGGATCCAGGGGGCGAGGGGCGCCCTCCCCTCACCTAGCGTAGTCTAAAGTAGTGTAATTTATTTAATTAACTGAAGTTTGCGTTAATTAAACTTGCTCCTAACGCAAGTTTATCGGATCAACCTATTTTGCACCCCCCCCCCCTAAATTTTCGGATCTACCTTTTTTATGCCCCCCTCCTAAAAAATTCCTAGATCCACCCCTGTTCCAGACCTTTCAACTACGTTGAACAAAATGGATACCTCAAAATTTTGATTGGATGTATTTGGGAAAATGGTTGGCGTGGAAGAGGGCTTAGCTGCCCTCCAATCACTTTTGGCCATTAAAAGGGCTCTAGTCCTTTCAATTTCCAATTGAATGAGCCTTTTTTGGAGTTTCTACAACAACAAATAGCCATCTTAAAATTTTCATCTGTTGCGTTTCAGAAAAATGGTGTGGGGGGGGATCCACCCTCCCACCACTCTGAATCTCAAAAGAGCACTAAAACTTCTGATTAGCAATCCAATGATCCCTCTCCGAAGTTTATACGATCCCCCCTTCTATAGAAACCTTATGTGCCCGCAGGGCATAACTTAAAACCGTTTCGCTGAGGGCTCTAGGGGGGGGGTTATCCTCAAAGACATAATTTTCGGACATTTCAACTACGTTGAACAAAATGACTGTCTCAAAATTATGATTGGATGTTTTTTGGGAAATGGTGGGCGTGTTAATTTCCCTCCAATCACTTTTGACTATAAAAAGGACGCAAGCTCTTCCAATTTACAATAAAAAAAAAACATTGTGCCCATATCACTCTTTACTTACGCAGCGCCATTGCGCTGCCTATTATTTTATGTAGTGCTAAGTTTTAAGATAAGTTAAACAGTAATCCAATATCCAATCGTCATTTTTCTATTTCTTCTCACCACGAAAAGCTTTCCAAGATAATTTTTCCCACAAAAGTTTCTTTAAAAATTTATTATAACTACAAATTTTAAAATGTGAAATCCACTTTTTAAAGTTGGAAAAATAATATCTATTCACATTTGTTTATCTAGAAAAAAAAAATTAAATACCTTCTTCTGTCTTTGCTTGATGCAAGACTTAATAGCTTGCTGCACGTCCCCCTTGTGTCTCCTAAGAGCTGTCACAGCTTCCTGCCTTGAGATGGTACCAACTGTATTTCTTCCTTGTTTTTGACCATATTTTGTGGCTTTTAGTACAATCCTAAAAAGAAAATCTATGTCAAAACCAGAGAATGTAAAGTCTTTAATTTCACTTTTAATTTTAAGAATTGCATGAAACAAAAAAGTTTGAGCATCGGGAGAAAGATACATGTGAATGAACTGTTTATTAATCAACAGAAACCTACATTGATGTTGCTTGGCTTTAATACGAACCACTACACATTGTTTGAAAAATATTTAGTTGAATAGTTAACACAAACCGACAAATATCATAACATATCGGGATTTCTGGTAGACAACTGTTCAAACTCAAAGATCACATCTCACTATTTAGCCTAAAGATGGCAAAAAATATTGGAATTCAGAGCGGGTATTGACAGATTTTTTCCCAAAGAGATTAACGGAAAGCCTTATTTTTTTTATTCATCCATGATTACAGTAATGTGTCACAGCCTAATCATTGATTTCAACAAGCCATTGCTGAAATGACTTTCTTTCTATCAGATGAATACACTAATAATGATTGATGAATTTGGAAACAGTAATTCATAAGGTTTCATACACACGTACCGAACCTGTGCTTTATCACTGGATGTTTCCCCAAATTCTTCAAGCTGGCTAAGATAGTGGTTGTAAAACCATTTTAATCTTTTTTCAAAGTTTGTAGAACGGTGTTGGTATGAAAGAATTGTGTCTTAGAGACATAATTCTTAATAAACGAATTATAATTTTTTTTTCTCTGTCACACATTAAGATTCCCAAAAAAATATTTTACCGAGCATACAGCATTATTTATCACCCAATTCACCCACGATACCTTTGATAATGATGAATTCACTGATTCTCTCTTCATCTAGATAAGGAAGGCGCTTAGCACTATTTCCCGTTTATTTTAAATTTTAAGCTTGATAACTACAGAATTAGAGATTATGTCAAAAATTTACCCCCGTATACCTCTTGCCTCAGATTTTAGGGAACGACCAATCGTGGTCCGTTGTCTACCACCCTTCCATATGTCTGGAGGGGTACAGCACCGCACACTGTATAGATGCCTCCCCTATTTCATTCGAGCCAGGTTACCCCAGTACTACCACCTTCATAGGCTGACTTCATCAGTTATATACGGTTGCTTAGTGAAAGACCTGATTTGGGCATTAAGCACTCAGTCAGTCCAGCTGATCAAAAGTATTCTTCGCAGGGTGAATTGCTGTAAGTCAAATTTGCCATCTTCTCTTCTACTGCTGGTTGTATACTAAGCCTGGAAGGAGCTAAGCCAAGCCAAGAAAACAGGAAGAATACTCATTTAGCCGAAAGTTGAAGTTCTCGTTTTTTTATGATTCTATTGGCATCGGATCTACGCCAACAATAAAGCCATTAGAAGTACGACTAATTGGTTACGAATTACAGTACAATATGACTATTAGCAATGAAAAATCCCACCTTTTTTTTTAATGTGACGAAGCTTCCCATCCATATGTTTGCGTATAAATCTTTTGAAAATTTCGTACTTGTATTTCTTTGTGATATTTCCAAAGAAGGGTGATAGTGCTAAACGTTAGGAAGGACATCTGGATCTGGTTAGAAGAACGGCTTCATTTTTCAGCTATTCTAAGAGGCACATTAACGTAGAAAATTGGGCAGGTTTCTGGCAGAAGTATAAGACAAGAAGTCCCTAGCTTAATTTGGCGCCTCTTCATGATGCCGCTTGTTAGGGGGAAAATACTACAGAGTTGAAATGAACGACTGGTTTTAGAGGGAATGAGTGCTTGTGAGTGGTTAAAATAAAACTGATTTTTCTCTCAGTGGTTGGGTGTCATTTTGTGTCAGAAAATAAGACGAATTGTGGAAGGTGAATGATTTGGATTCAGCTGTTTTATTGGAATTTATTAATTTTGGCTGTTGTTCATCATTTTCCACGATGTAGCACATACCTAGTAAAGAGAAAACCTACCCCATTATAACCAAAATTTAAAAACGTGTTTCAGATGAATTTTCACGCGTAAAAGAGCCACTATTTCTCTGATTTAATGGTAACTATAATCCATGTTCTGCTTAGAGCAAGAAGTAATGACGAAAACAAATTTGTTGAAATTTTGAAAAAGGTTTTGATAACCATTGAAAACGGTAGCTGATCGACACATAAAGTGCACTACTGAAATCCTCCTATCCAAAAATTCATAACTGGAGATTCAAAACGATGATAAACCTCTTTGTTTTTTTTCTCTTCCACTAGGGTACTACTACAACTACTTGCAACTATTACTATTACTACTACTACTACTGCTACTACTTCCACTAATAACAGAGCTAGCAAGCAGACGAAAAAAAGCCTCATTTTGAAGCCAATACTTTCATCTACACCTTCTTCACAAAGTTGCTTTGATAACACTAATGAGTACGAAAATTTGTCACAGAAGACCTAATTTCTGTGATGTCAATCCTATATTATGTGCATCATGGGCGCAGGTAGGGGAGGGGGAAGGCGGGACCATGCCCCCCTGGAAATTTGAGACTATGCAGTAATTATAAGGAAAACAAAGGAAAGAGAGCAGAATAGGGGAAAACCATGGAAAAAATATGTCTTACCCCATTGTTGGCTGCGTGCAAATAGATTTTGACTCTTAAAAAGGGAAATATAAGTTCTAATTTGTGTCTGAGTAACCCCTTTCCATATTCCACGAACATTTTTTTCTATATGATGGATGGAGCAAAAAAAAAAAAAATCAAATTGTTCATGGTAATGAATGGTAAGCAAATAACGATCCTTGTCAACGACGAAAATATAAGAGCCTAACTTTTAATAACATTAAACAAAATAGTCAGCTTTTTATGGTGATCCTAAATATGTATTTGTTTATTAGTAATTAGTGCAGTTATTAGTATACAAGAAAGTTCGTGTAATTATAGAAACTACAAAGAAAACAACTTAATAAGGGGCAGTTTCGGTAAAAATATGCCCTCAACTTGTGACTTGTGCTTGCATTGCAAGAGTACCCATGAGCTGATATATGAAGCTACTATAATCAGATTTCTTTATTTTTCCCCTGAACGGATACATTTTCGTGTTTTATCATTCAATCTTTTTCCAGGAGTGACTATATTTACCTAGTTGGCACTTTGAAAGTTTGACTTTTTACTGTTATGAAGTATAAAAGTGTTAAATATATATTTTTTGTATTCAAAATTAAAAACACTGAATTGAAAATGTTTATTTATTTTTTTTAGTCTTAGTTTTAATGTTTTACTTTAAACAAACTACTTTGACAATGCGTTACTTTTTACAAACGCTGAGTCTAAAGGCATTAAAAATTTTGGTGTTTGATAACCAAGTTCAAAACTGTCGATATTGTTAAAAAATATTCGTCCAACGCTTAGGCATTGCTCAACAGAACTGAATGCTAGGAGTTAATACCTAAAGTATTTGTAAGTAGGATATTGTTTTATATATTTTTTGCAGTCACTTATTTTTTTCATTTTTATTTACTTTTACTTTAATTGACATACTTTTTCCATTGCCTTTAGAAAAATGGAGCAACATTAAAACTTAAAACGAACAGAAATTGTTGGATATATGGGGGATACCCTCTCCTCGACACGTCGCTCTTCACGGTTCTTTTCGACACTTTAAAAAAGTTATTTATTGTTCTAATTAAACGACCCTTGTGTTTCAGGAGTCGTTTTGAAGGATTGGGATAAAATTTCAACTTTAGCGTAAAAAGTGAGGTGGTGAGGAGGGAGCAACCCCCTTCATATATATAGTAATTTCTGTTATTTTTAAGTTTTAATGTTGCTAATTACTTTCAGTTAAAAAAACTTGTTTTTTTATTTAACTTCTGATCGTTTTTTAAATAACGCCTGCGTATATGGCTTCGCCTCCATGGAAAATCCCCCTCCCCACAGAAACATCCTCTGGAAAATTCAATCCTGGCGAAAATTTACCCCTGATAATTACCTTTAACATCTCCACGCGTAAAATAGAATCGACAAAGAGAAAACAAGACATATAAAGAAATTTCGTATAGGTTTTTGGTAAATTTACCCAGTATAAAATTTCCCCCCAAAAGCTAACCCCCAAAAAAATTCCCTCTCCATTGAAAATTCTCCCTCTGAAAAATTCTCCCACAAGAAAATTCATCCTCCCCTCTTCACCCGAAAAATGTATGCATACTCCCCAATAACAAATACTATACGTAAACAATGCGCAAATTTTATAACTTAATGACCTTTCGCTAGGGACTGTAGGGGGTCATTTTATCTCCAAAGACATAGTTATTGGGCCTTTCAACTATGCTGAACAAAATAGTTTTCTCAAAATTTTGATCGAACAGTTTGGGAAAAAGTGGTGTGGGAGGGTGCCCAGTTGCCCTTCAATTTTTTGTCACTTAAAGAAAGCACTATGATTTTTAATGTTCGGTTAAAATGAACCCTCTCCCGAATTTCTAGGTCCACTGGGTCGATAAGATCACCCTTGGCAAAAAAAACAACAAATAAACACGCTTCCGTGATCTTCCTTCTGGCCAAAATAAAAAAATTCCACAATTTTGCAGATATGAGCTTTAAACCTCTACAGTATGGTTCTTTGATACGCTAGATCTTTCCCCTTTTTTTCAAAAATCACACAAATTTTTACAGGCTCGTAGCTTTTGACGGGTAAGCCTAAACTTAATGAAACTTATATATTTGGAATTAGCATAAGACAATTCTTCTGATATATCTATTAGTATCAAAATTCCGTTTTTTAGAGTTTCGGTTACTAATCAGCCAGGTTGCTCCTTACTTACAGTTACGCTCCTTACTGGACCACGAACTATTTGATTACCCATCAAAATCTAAACAGAGATCATTGAAATACTGATCTTTTTTTCTGCGTTACCAAAAGTACTGTATTCATTAAACTTTAGTTTCATGAAATGCAATTAAACAAATAGAAAAGGTTTTCAACTAAATTAAGGAGCAAATTTAAAACTTAAAACAAATTTGGAATAAGATTTGAATACGCTTAAAAAATTGGCGATGAATAGCAATTTTGGTGAAAAGTCTTTGTTAATATTACAACTAAAGAATTTCGTTTGGACGAAAAGGAGTATTATTGTTCGTATGAATGGAAATTCTGTGACAGTTTTGATCTTCTACATTACTGAAGCCATCGCAACCTCTACAATTGTATTTTCTTATCGATAAATACATTACATACATTTGTTTAAATACATTGAAGTACTTCATATAAATAGAAAAAGAAAAATATTAACATTTAAAATTGCTGAAAACTAAGTTCCTAGCAGTATTTGTTACGCCAAAGAACTTTCCTGGGGGGTTGAATGTAACATTTTAGCTGTTTAGAGAGACATTTTAATTAATTTCTTCTCCCTCCTACATCTTTCAACGTTCATCTGAAGCCTTATCAAGAGTAAGCAGTTTTTCCTTTAAAATGTACTTTTTTAGGAGCCTACCCTACCCCCACCTAAAAAAATGACCCACCCCCTTAATATAGCTGATAAGCAATTACAGATCACCAAGCGTAGCCTGATTTCATTACAAATAAAGCGGATCAACTTGGTTGAATCCAGTGCTGCCATCGTGTGGCATTACTTCTTTTGCAACTGGGAAGCCTAAAATATAGTTATTGATACTTTTAAAACAATTTAGCTTCTCAAATTTTAACCCTTTCACCCCAGAGCCCATCAAATGACGGGTGGCTAATTTTTGCTCACCAGATGCTGTCTAGTGTGAAAAGTAGTAACTAATACCATGCTCTTTGTATTCTTGAGACATTTACCAATCTGTTGATGTATAACACGTGTTGTTCGGAACATTGCAGTGGACGAAAATTTAATCAGAAAAAAAAGTGGGAAAAATTATTTTCGAGGTGGGTAATTTCTAGTTAGAAATTCAAGTAGGCATATCATTTATTTGTCTACTTTTGTAATATCATTTAAAACTAGATAGCCAAAACTAATCAATGAGGGTTCTATTTTGTGACTAGCGCTATCTAGTGGGCTGTCAGAATTATCACAAGTCAGTGTAAGTCAAATGACAAGACTGGGACTCTCAGACTGAGGGGCTTACTCCTGTCGAATACTTCTACAAGCATATTCTGCTTGAGTTTTTTGAGACTATGGCTGAAACGACGGACTTGTACCATATGAAGAAACACGGTAAAACTATGGCAGTCAGAGGCAAAAGTCTGGCCCAAGAGATACGCCAAATGGTTGGGATCTCAATCCTTATGGGATCCCTGAATCTTTCGCAGATACGACTTTACTGGAATAAAATTACTTTCTTCCCATAGTCGCTAAAGCACTTCCAACATATCGACACCATAAATTACGGAATCATCTCCACTTTGCGTCCGAAGAGGACAGGAACAAAAATGATGCGTTATGGAAAGTCAGACCTGTTTTATCCCTTGTTGGAGCGCGGTGTTTGGACCTTGAAAGGGAGGAAAACCTATGTGTAGACGAGCAGATGATCCCCTTTAAAGGCCAGACGAGGATGAAGCAATACATAAAGTCAAAGCCAAGACCGTGGGGGGTGAAAAACTTAGTTCTCTGTGGTTCTTCGGGTATCATGTGTGTATTTAAAGTTTATCAGAAAAAGAGTACCCCTATTGGGGAGGAGCACAGAGAAACAGCTGGAGGTTTGGGAGGAGCCATTGTTCTAAAGTCTGCTGGAGAAAATTGACAAGCATGTCTATCACAAACTGTATTTCAACAACTACTTTACAACGTTACCACTGCTTGAACAGTTGACAGCAGATGGCTTCTTGGCAGCAGGAACTATCAGAAAGGGCAGGATAGCCAAAGCAAAGCTTGCAGATGAGAAGAATCTAATGAAGAAAGGACGATGGTCGTGGGATGAAGTTAGTGACATTGAAAAGGGACTCGTCCTTGTGTGTTGGTTTGACAACAGCGCAGTAAACATGGCGTCGAATTATTGTAGTGCAGGTGCAGGTGGAGTAGTGAAAAGATGGAATAACGAGAAGAAGGAGAAGGTTGATGTGAAAAGACCTGACGTTATTGGTCACTATAACCGCAAAGCGGGAGAAGTAGACAAGCTGGATCATCTCGTCGCCTTGTATTGAATTGAAACAAAGAAGAAAAAGTTGACCAGTATCACTTTTCGAGTTCCGGAACGAAATTGCAGAAGCACTGCGGAAGTGTGAATATAAGGAGCAGATCTCTAAATGAAGAGCTGGGTGTCCTCACCAGCAACAAGATGCCGAGAATTCTCCAGCTCCTTCGCCGTCCCGATCTGCTGCGCGATCAATTTACACGATTGAAAGCGTCTGGTATGACCGAGTAAATCACTTCCCTGTGCATTTAGAAGGTCGGGAAGCCCAGTGCCGCTATGAAAAGCGCCCAAAAGTAAAAAAGGGGATTTCACGGATTCGTTGTGAGAAATGTGAGGTTGTGCTGTGTCTGAAAAAAGACAGGAATTGCTTCAAGATGTACCATGTTCACTAAGTTTGAAACTTGACTTTGTGCATATGTTTTGTGCCTTTTTATATTTTTCGTATAAACGAAGTTGTCTTGCTGGTATACCCTTCTAGTCCCATTACTGTCATTTGACAGGGATCGAGATTTTTAAGAATATGTGCCACGACGGTTTTTTAACACAGCCATAGGTTTTCTAAGGTCGAAATGAGCTCTATACTAGAAAATCAGAATTTTCCTGTGCAAGAAAAATATTCAGGGCTGAAAGGGTTAAATTGATTGCGAATTCTTCCTCATCAGGGTAAAGTCTTAGTTTGGTGCCCGAAAATGACAGAAAACAAGACTTTCCCCTGGCCTAATATGCATGGTCACTTAAAAAAGAGCCCTGAAATTTACGTATGAATGGGCTCCGTCCCAATTATCTTGGACCTTCGGTTTTGATATAATCCCCCTGGGAAAAAACAAAACGAATAAACATGCATCGATGATTTTTCTTCTAAAAAAGGGGGGAAATTTCATATTTTAAAGATTAGAGCTTGAAACCTCTACGGTAAGGTTTTCTGATATGATATATCTAATAAAGGGATTTCCAATAAGATCCCTTTCTTTTTTGCGGGGTGTTTCCCTTTTTTTTCCAAAATCAGGAATTGTCAGGAGAATTCCATTTTTAGTTTTGGTGAATATTGGCCCAAGTCACATTTTACTTCCAGTTATTCATCAGATACTATTTAATAAGATTCTCATGTAACGAATTTTTTTTAACCTGTTTATTTTATTTAGTTGAATAGGACAATAAAAAGAAAGAGGGTCAATTTGACAGCTGGATAGTCAAGTTGAAAATTTTGTTTTTCTTTGCTATTTTATTTTCTATTTTATTTTTTTAATATCTGAATATATAAGGAATTTAAATTCGAAGGGGAGAATTGTCCTGTTATGAAGGAGGTGCACTTAACATGACGTTATAAAATCAAAATGTGGTATCTATGCAGGCAGGATGATTTTTGAGTATCTCTATGCCTTCTGTAAACTATTTTAAGGCGTAGAGATTTGTATAAAGACAAGTCTACATCTTTTATAATGTATCAAAGCAATAAATCTTTCTTTAATTTTTGTTCGAGTCGGATTTTCTTTAAAGATTAAATGCACCATAACTAAATATATTAATGATTAAATAAATTAATCCTTTTGCCATGAATTCTTGTCGCTTAAAATTGACTGTATTTTGTTTCATTTTGCATGGAATTTAATTGTTCTCTTTATTTGAGAGTTTTTTCCTAAAAGTATTTAAAATAAACTTATTCCTACAAAAATATCTTGAAATATATTCCCTGTCACCCAATCACCACTGCTATTTTGGCGTTTGCCCCCCCCCCCTGGAAAATTTTCTGCCGGCGCCTTGATGTGTATAAAAAGTACACCATTAGGATCATCATACTCGGTAAAACCTTCATTAAATAGAAGTTTCCATTCCTTCATTTCGCCTAAAAAGGTGGTTTTTGTGATTTCATGGCTATAATAAATGTGAAATCCCATTTTATGCCGTAATCAAACAGTTCGTGGTAACGAACTGTAAGTAAGGAGCGACCCGGCTCAATAGTAACTCTAAAAAAAAGGAATTTTGGTACCAATAGATACATCAAAAGAATCAGATTTTAATGCTAATGCTCAAGTTTAGTCCTACCCATCGAAAGTTACGCGCCTAAGAAAATTTGCCTGATTTTCGGAAAAAGGGGGGAAGACCCCCTAAAAGTTATAGAAACTTAATAAAAATCACACCATCAGATTCAGCGTATCAGAGACCTCTACTGTGGAGGTTCCAAGCTCCTATCTGCAAAAATGTGTAATTTCGTATTTTTGGCCAGAAGAAAGATCACGGATGCGTGTTTATTTGTTGTGGAAGATTAAATAAAAAAAAAAAAGTTTTTTTAACTGAAAGTAAGGAGCGAAATTAAAACTTAAAACGAACAGAAATTATTCCGTATATGAAAGGGGCTGTCCCCTCCTCAACGCCTCGCTCTTTACGCTAAAGTTTTTTATTGTTTAAAAAAATAGAGTTGTGAGAAAGTCAAACTTTCTATATGATGGTGTGATTTTCATTAAGGTTCTATAACTTTTAGGGGGTCTCCCCTTTTTTTCGAAAATCAGCCAAATTTTCTCAGGCGCGTAACTTTTGATAGGTAAGATTAAACTTGATGAAACTTATATATTTGAAATCAGAATTAAAATCTGATTCTTTTGATGCATGTATTGGTAGCAAAATTCCGTTTTTTAGAGTTTCGGTTGCAATTGAGCCGGGTTGCCCTCCATTTTGAGCCGGGCCTAGTTGCCCTCAATTTTTTTGGTCACTTAAAAAGGCACTAGAGCTTTTAATTTCCGTTCCAATGAGCTCTCCCACGATATTTTAGGACCACTGGGTCGATACGATCACCCCTGGGGAAAAGAAAAAAAAAACAAAAAAAAAACAAATAAACACGCATCCGTGATCTTTCTTCTGGCAAAAAATGAAAAATTCCACATTTTTGTAGATAGGAGCTTGAAACCTCTACAGTGGGGTTCTCTGAAACGCTGAATATGATGGTGTGATTTTCATTAAGGTTCTATAATTTTTATGGGGTCTCTCCCCCTTTTTTCGAAAATCAGCCAAATTTTCTCAGGCGCGTAACCTTTGATAGGTAAAATTAAACTTGATGAAACTTATATATTTGAAATGAAAATTAAATTCTGATTCTTTTGATGTATCTATTGGTATCAAAATTCTGTTTTTTAGAGTTTCGGTTACCATTGAGCCGGGTCGCTCCTTACTTACAGTTCGTTACCACGAACTGTTTGATACGTGTTTATATGTGGGAAGATCTTTCATGGAAGTTTTCATGGGGGAAGGGACATTGCTATGAAGGAGGAGCCCCAGCATTATTTAAAAAAGATCAGAAATTAAATTAAAAAAAAGTTTTTCAACTGAAAGTAAGGAGCAACATCAAAACTTAAAACGAACAGAAATTATTACGCATACGATCGGGTCCGCCCCCTAGTCTATACCTCGCTCTTTAAGCCAAAGGTTTTTTAGTACTTTCATAGGAGCTATTTATTCTAATTAACGGCCTTTGTGATTAAGGAGTCATTTATAAAGAATTGGAACAAAATTCGAATTTTAGCTTAAAGAGCAAGGTATTGACTAGGGGGCGAACCCTCTAATATACGTATTAAAAAAATATGAATATAGAAGTTTGTTACGTAAATTACGTATATTTATTACTAATAAAAACGTTCGTAAATAAAATTAAACAACTTTCGAGAAAGCCATTTAACCAAATAAAAGTAAAATGAATATGCAAATTTTGTTTTAATTATTCATGTACGGTGAGCCAAAATAAAAACCTGCATTAATTAAAAAACGCTCATAAATTAAATTAAAAAAACAAAGTTTTTTAAACTGAAAGTAAGGAGCGACAATTAAAACTTAAAACGAAATTTTCCATATACATAGAAAAGACAAAAACTATCGGAAAAGTAAAAACAAAATTAATAACTGGGAAAGCGGTAAAAGTTATCAAAAACAAACTAAAAGAAAATCCTCGTAGACAATTATTAAGACACTTCTTAATGGTTCACATTCTATCATGAAATTTCTTGCTCTGACATATTTATAAGCCAAGAGTAGGAATAAAATTGTTCCCTTAGGGCTGTCAAGCAAGTCGTGAAGCGAACAGTGAAAATGCACGATAAGTAAGGAGTGAATCGGCCCAATAGTAACCGAAACTATAAAAACTGATATTTTTTTCAAATAGATACATCAAAAGAATTGGCTTTTGATGCTGATTCTAAATATAAAAAATTCATTAAGTTTATTGAGTTTAGTTACCCATCAAAAGCTAGAAGCCGGGGAAATCTTGCGTGATTTTTGAAGAAAGAGGGAAACACCTTCAAAAAGTTAAGGACCTTAATGAAAACTGTACGATCGAACTCTGCATATTAAAAAACCCTACTCTAGAGATTTCATACTTTCATCTGCAAAAACGTGGAATTTTGTATATTTTGCCAGAAGAAATTTCAGTGATGCGTGTCTATTTAATTTTTTTTTTCGCTTTTCTCCAGGGTGATGGCATTGAACCAATGGTCCTAGAAAATTGGGAGAGGACTCATTCTAATGAAAATTAAAAGTTATAGGGCTCTTTTTAAGTGACCAAAAAGATTGAAGGGCAATTAACACCCGTCCTGAGGTCATTTTTTCCCTGAAGTCATTCGATCAAAATTTTGATACGCAATTTGCTCAACATAATTCAAAAGTCAAATAACCATTCCTCTAGAGATGATACCCCCCCCCCAGAGCCCCTAGGGATGGGCCTTGTGTTATGAAATTTGCCTATTTTTTACATGTAGTATTTTTTATTTGGAAGTAAACATTATTTTTCTGGGCGGGGGAATTTTCTGCGGGTCTGATTTTCCCAGAGGAGAATTTTCCGTAGGAAGGGAGGTTTCTGGGGATGAACTTTTAAAGGGAAATTTTACGCGAAGAAATTTAACAGAATTCCTCTACAGAATTCTTCATATTTGCCTTACTTTCTCTTTGCCGACTCAATTTTGCATGTGAAGATGTTCCAGGGAAATTTTCCAGGGGAAATTTTCAAAGAGGTTGGAATTTTCTGGGGGGATTTTTCCGTGGGGGATTTTCCACGGGAAAAATTCTTCATGAGAATTTTCCAAAGGAGAAATTCCTAGACAGTAATTTTCCAAGGGAGAAATTCCTATATAGTAATTTTGCAAGGGAGAAATTCTCCAAGGGAATTTTCCAAGGGAGAAACTGCCGAAGAAACTTTCCATTGGAAGGGGCAATTTCCAAAAATTGTCAATGAAGAGAGAATTTCCCGCATGATTTGAAAAATAATCAGAAATTAAATTAAAGACCAAGTCTTTTATCACATGATCTTTTGTATGGCAACGCTAGTGATAACATGTGCTATTTATTCTAAGTGAAATAAACTTGATTTTTGTGGCAAACGCTATCGATTTTGACAGACTTTGGTATCAATCGGCTGGAAAATAATCAGTGAATCGACTGCGATTGAAAACAATACTCAAAACCTCTGTCTCTTTTCTGGACCTTCATAATTATTCAAACACGGCGGAAATAAATTTTAATCTGAGCAGTGTTGCCGGAGATTGACTGTTGCGCTGGCGGAGTTGTGCCCGAAATTCGTAGTGCAGTGTTGCCACCTTGTGTGCTGATTCAAAATTAGCCAAAAAAGCAAAACATTTTTTTGTGAC
This sequence comes from Artemia sp. Kazakhstan ARC1039, assembly GCA_029168905.1. Lineage (NCBI taxonomy): Eukaryota > Metazoa > Arthropoda > Branchiopoda > Anostraca > Artemiidae > Artemia > Artemia sp. Kazakhstan ARC1039. The sequence goes on along the minus strand of JAQQPU010004148.1, from coordinate 11,190 downwards.
AAATATGAGCACAGCATCAAAACGTCCTCGTCAGTCTCCCAAAAAAGGTGTAGATAAATGCTCAGCATGTGGATTGGGACTGGAAGAAGACGAAAAATCCGTCCTTTGCGACGGTTGTGAACTCTGGTTGTGCGCCACATGTCCCGACATGTCTTATCCCAAATATGGACTATTTACTAGAATGAGTCGCCGTTTGGGATCTACTTGGCACTGCCCTAGGTGTAAACATAGTGATAAGCCTATCACACCTGAAATCATTCGTGAAATAGTGATTGATTCCGTTGCCACGTTCAAAGCAGATCTACAGAACGAACTTGAGATAAAATTCCAGTCACCGTTGAAACCTATGGCTGAACGAATTTCCCTAGTAGAGCAGGAAATAGCTTCTAAATGTTCCCAAGCTGATTTAAAACAACAGGTTACCACCGTAGTGTCAGTCGAAGTTTCTAAGGCTAAACAAAGCCTGTTCGATGAAATTTCCGGTAAAATTGACACAGACTTGCAGAGCCGAGTTCCAGTGCAGGATACTAACCAGGTTCAGCGTGAGCTTGGAGACATTGCACAAAAACAGAAGAATCTAATTTTATTTGGCCCAGAAGAAGACACTGCAGTGAACCAAAAGTTGCAGAATCAGGTGGACTTAAAGTTTATCAACGAAGAACTCTTGCGCGATTGCCCTGCGAAATGTTCCTTTTCTGTGAGATTGGGTCGTAAACAAGTTAATAGAAGTAGGCCGATAAAAATGATATTCAAATCCCCGCTCGATCGCGATTTGGCCGCCTTCTTCTTAGTGAGTAAACAAAATGCTCTTAAAACTAAAATACCAAATTTTCGAGTTTCTCATGACAAAAGTGAAGCCGAGTTAATCGATAAAAAGAAGTATGATGTTCTAAAAAAAGAGCTGAATGAGAAAATTGCAGCCGGAGAGAGCGGTTGGAAGATCAAGACACGCAAAAACGGACCGGAATTAGTTCACGAGGAGCCTTTTCGTCACCAAGCCGGATTTGAGAAGTCCGAGTGAAAATCTGCAAGTGATTTATACTAATGCTGGCTGTTTGTCTACTAAATGGGAAGAATTTAGTGAGTTAACGCGGGTCCGTGTGCCACATATGGTTGTTGTAACTGAAGTTTTGCCAAAACATTGTAATGACCCATTAGCTTACTTTCAGCATCTAACTGATTATAGTTTAGTGTTTAATAAACAAACAAAACGAGGGATATGCATTTATACTCATACATCCGTTAAGTTCAGTGAGATTGTTAACCCAATTTTTGATTTGGTTTCTGAGTGCCTTGTAGTTGATATTAAGTTACCTTCGCTGAATAATTATCTGCGTCTTGCTGCTTTTTACAGGAGCCCAACACTTGGTCCATCTAGTTGTGTAAATGATGCCAATATTTTGAATTGTTTGACTTATCTTGTGAAAAATAGTCACAGATTACTTGTGGTGGGGGATTTCAGCCTCCCTAATATTGATTGGCAGACGCTGAGCACAAGTCAGCCAGGTGAGTCGTATGAACAGACTTTTTTTTTAGATAGACTTGATGATTTGTTTTTGCACCAACATGTAAATAGCCCCACGCGGGCAAGAGGCGATTCTATTCCCTCAATATTGGATTTAGTAATTACGAAACGTGTTGATGATATTTTAGACTTGGAAATTTTTTCTCCACTAGGAAAAAGTGACCATTCTGTAATTCAAATTACTATGAATACGTTTGTCCAGCGAGAAAATACTGATTCTCGTGGGTATGATTATGCTAAGGCTGATTATCAGTCAATGAGGGAATTCCTTGTGTCTTTGAATATCACGGATGAGCTGCAGAAAGGAAAAGTGGCGCCTGACGTTGCATTTGAATTTTTTAAAACAGGCATTGATAGAATGTAGGGATAGATTTGTTCCTTTGATTAAAAAATATTCTGGCCAAAGGAAGAGACCAAAACTACCTAGACATATACTCAAGTAAATCCAGGAAAAAAAAAATCATCTTTGGAGATCTTACACTAAACTAAAAATTGAATAAAAGATTTCGCAAAAATCAAGTTCTATGAATCAGGATGATGACACGTGGTCATTGTATAAACGTGCTAGGAACAGGGCCACAAAGTTGTTAATAGCGAATAGGGAAGTAGTGGAATCACACATTATTCAGTCGAGCAAAACTTGCCCAAAGCAGTTTTGGAAATATGTAAATAGAAACAAGCCGAACTTTTCACCGAGTAACTGCACATTCACGCATCCGGTTACACAACAAAAAATTGATGACGATTTTGATAAAGCATGCATATTTAATGAAACTTTTGCATCAGTTTTTGTTACACCTAACCAGACACATCATGACCAAGATTTAGTTCAGGGAATTCAAAGTGGGACTTTATTATGTAATTATATAGACTTTAGTGTTGCAGAGGTTCATCAAATACTTAAAAAGCTTGATACATCTAAGTCCCCAGATATAGATGGATTTCCTAACACTATGATAATACAGATTGCTGATGTAATTGCACAACCGCTTACGTTTCTGTACAATCAGTCCTTGGCGACAGGTTCCTGTCCCTCAGGTTGGAAGAAAGCAATGGTTAAACCCCTACACAAAGCCGGTCTAAAATCAGATTTTAAAAATTACCGTCCGATCTCCATCACATCTATATTTTGCCGGGTTATGGAAAAGCTGATTGTTGCAAGAATCCAAACTTATTTTGATGAAAATAATCTTTGGAATCCTGCCCAGTATGGTTTTCGTAAAAGAAGGTCTTGCAACACTCAACTTCTGGAAGTTATTGTTGATTTTCAGCATTATGCTGATCTTGGTATACCGTTTGATCGCATTTACATAGACTTCGCCAAAGCTTTTGACAAAGTTTCAATGTCACAACTAGTTGAAAAATGTCGACTCTATAATATTGGTGTAAGAACTGTTGATTGGATTGCTGATTATTTGCGTGGTAGGTCTCAACAGGTAGTTGTCGGTGAAGCAGCATCTCAATCAATTGATGTCCTGAGTGGGATACCCCAGGGTAGTTGCTTGGGCCCTATACTCTTCTGTATTTTCATCAATGATTTACTATCTTGTGTTCGTCATTCGTCAGTGAAGTTGTTTGCTGATGATGCTAAAATTTACCGACCAATACTAACTACCGATGATGAGCCTATGCTTAAAGAAGATCTTAATTCAATAACACGATGGTGCGAGTCTAATTCGATGTTTGTAAATGCATCAAAATGTGCAGTGCTTCATTACGGGAATAAAAATCAGCCCAGCCGTGCATTCTCCCTATCTGGCTCACCGATACCGTCAGAAGAATTTGTACGCGACCTCGGTGTTCACTTTGATACACATTTAAAATTTGATAGACATGTTTCGACTGTAGTAAGAAATGCAAATTACCAACTCCTCACTTTAAAACAGAATTTCAGGAAGTTTAATCTTAAGAATTTTATGTTACTTTATAAATCCTTTGTTCGGCCAGTTGTTGAATATAATACTTCTGTTTGGTTTCCTCTGAATGTAACAGACGAGCACCGAGTTGAAAAGATTCAGAGGCGGGCGACAAAAATGATCCCTTATTTGAAACACCTTCCTTACGCACAAAGACTAACTAGGCTCCAACTTCCTTCACTGCATTTCCGACGTCGCCGTACCGACCTCATAAACACATTCAAAATAATCAAAGGCGTGGACGATATTGAGGTAGAAAAATTTTTCGAATTCAGCCACTACCACTTGACACGACAGCATCCTTATAAAATTTACCCACCAAGAACCCACAGGAAAATCGGACACAATTCATTTGTTAATAGGGTCACAGACTCTTGGAATAATTTACCGCCAGAAGTTGTTGAAGCCGGATCAGTTGAATCGTTTAAGAATATGTTGGTTGATATCCAGTTTTACACAAGTGCCTTTTCAGTTTAGACCTTTGTGTTGCCTTTCATTTTATTATATATTGTATTAGTACGACAAGCTTTTTAGCTTACCGTTATGTGGATTCATAAATAAATAAATAAATGAAAGTAGGCTATAGAGTTTTCAAGGCGAAAATGGCCACAGAAAAATTTCTGGCAGAATTTTCAGCTAGGATGGAATTGTTAAGGGATTGGGAATTTTAAGTGGGATGAATTTTTCACGGAAGAGTTTCTGTAGGGGGAGATTTCAACTGGAGGGGAGGGGTGGATTTCCTAGCATTATTTAAAAACTATCAGAAATTAAATAAAAAAAAAATTTCAACTGAAAGCAAGGAGTAACAATAAAACTTAAAACGAGCAGAAATTATTCTTATATGGGGGGCGATGACCTCTCCTCAGTACGACGTTCTTTACGCTAAACTCTGACTTTTTTCCTCAATTCTTTAAGTACACAAGGGTCGTTTAATTAAAATAAAGAAGATTTTTTTAAATATTTAAAAACTTTACCTTAAAGAGAGACGTATTGAGGAGGGGCATCATCCCTCATATACGAAGTAAATTCTGTTTGTTTTAATTTTTAATCCCGCTCCCTAATTTTGGTTGGAAAAGCTTGTTTTACCTATTTAACCAAAGAGTTCGTGGAACGAATTGCAAGTAAAGAGCGATACGACCCAATAGTAGCCGAAACTCTAAGAAACAGTGTATTGATAACGATAGATACATAAAAAAAAAATCAAATTTTGATGGATATTCAAAATATATCAAATTCATTAAGTTCAATATTACTCATCAAAAGTTACAAGCATGAGAAAATTTGCTCAATTTTTGAAAAAGGGGAGAAACACCTCTACACCATTAAGTGACCTTAATGAAAATCACACTTTCACATTCAGAATATTAGAGAACCCTGCCGAAGAGTTTTCAAACTCCTGTATACACAGATGTGGAATTTTGCACTTTTTGCCAGAAGAAAGATCACGGATGCGCATTTATTTGTTTTCTTTGTATGTTTTTCCCAGAGGTGATCGTATCGAACCAAATGATACTAGAAGATCGGGAGAGGGCTCATTTGATCGGAAATCAGAAGTCCTAGTGCCCCTTTTGAGTGACCAAAATGATTGAAGGCTAGTTAGCCCCTCTCCCTCGTTCTTTTTTTTTCTCCAAAGTCGTCAGATCAAAATTTTGAAGTAGCCATTTTGTCCAGCATAGCTGAAACGTTTGATAACTATGCTTTTGGGATAATAGAACCCCTGACAGACCCTGGGGATATGACTGTAAGTTACAAAATTTACCCATTGTTTACGTATAATAAATTGTCAACGAAGATGGGATTATCCGGCAGGAATTTTATTGAGGGGATGGAAGGGTATTTTACTTTTGAGGAAATTTCCACAGAGGAGTTTCCCGTGAAGGGAGAGAATATTTCAATAATGCCTAATTTACCGGCATTATCTGAAAACGACCAGAAATTAAACTACAAAATAAGTTTTTTCAACTGAAAGTCGGCTAAAGAGCAACATAAAAACTCAAAGTGAACATAAATTATTCCGTATATAAAGAGGTTGTGCCCCTCCTCAATAACTTACTCTTTACACTAAAGTTTGACTGTTAGTCCCAATTTCTTAAGAACGACTCCTGAAACACAAGGGTCGTTTAATTAAAATTAGAAGCTTTTTTAACAGTGCTAAAAAACTTTAGCGCGAAGAGCAAGGTATTGAGAAGGGGCAACCCCTTCATATACGGAATAATATCTGTTCGTTCCATACTAATGTTGCTCCTTACTTTCAGCTGAAAAATATTTTTTTATATTTAATGTATAATCGCTTTTCTTTACAACTAACAAACGAATGCAGTCTTGTAAAAGAAATGCTCGATATGACGTCAATGACTTTCTTCAACTATTTGATCCACTCACGTCTTGGGGACCTTACCCTCCCATGCTGTCACACTTGATTACAACGATAGGGGAAGTCTGGACTGCTTCTTCTTTTAGTTAATCTAAAGCATTCTCGGAATAGATTTCCTGTGAGAGCCTACCATTTTCCCTTACATTATAACAGTATAATGACTAGGACACAATATGCATTACCGTGCAAAATAGTGTTATTTTGCAAATCTGAAAGCCAATACTGGCAAAATTGTCACCAGCAAAGAACCATAAATTTTGCTAGTCAAAATTTTTATTCAGTTTCTTAGATACTTTTCACGAAAGCAAGGAATAATGAAACAAAGATTGAACTGCAATTGAAATTATTGAAATTTGATAGGATATTTGACATCATAGGATAAACAGTCGCTTTCCTGGCGAAATTCCCTAATTTTTAAATAAGGTAATAAAGCTTGGTGATTTTTCTATCCAAAGAGCAATTAACACTATTCATGACTTGAATTACAGTATACATAGTAATTTTTGCTGCAAGTTTTACGACTATTTTGGGTGAAATCTTACAATGCAGTTTTAGTTTTAGTTTATTGAAGACTCAGATTTAAAAATACGAAAAACATTTTTCTTATTTTTTACTAAGGAATCCTTTTCTGTTCTTCTGTGACGTTTTTCTCTCACTTTATTGAGAAATTCGTAATCGTCCTTATTCCAGTTTCTATCCGGATTGAAATCCGTCTTTTGTGGGTATAGCGTTTCAATTTCAGTTGATTTCGAAGCTTTGTTTTCCCCTACTGAAAATTTTTCATCTTTTAGCTGAAGTTCATTTTTTTCATTTTTTAGATTCTCATATTGTATTCTGGGAATTTCAGATGCGTCCGGCTTATCTACAATAGAGGCATCTTGTGGTGAGATTGAGTTTCCAAAAGAGGTTGACGTCAGATTTCCAGTAGTCTTGGCATAGGTTCTGTTTGAAATAGGCTCTACTGGTTCAACTTCTTCAAAGTCTCCTGTCCTTATATCGTTGTCCCGATGTTGCTTACCTGAAAAGGGGCTTCCTTTCGAAG
>JAQQPU010004147.1:3231-49647 GCA_029168905.1 Artemia sp. Kazakhstan ARC1039 | reverse complement strand
CCCCTAATATTTGAAAACAGTTTAGTAAAATTTTGTCTCCACAGTTTTATAAGTTTTCACATAAATGTCTATGGGAATCCTTCGACAGATCCAAAATTAAAGAAGGGGACATATCTAAAGAAAAGAAGAAATTTTTTCGGCCATTCATCAAAATTGATTTCAAACTAAAACTTGACGAAAATTTTTTAGCGCCACTTAACTTTTTGTATTAAATTTTTTTCATAAAATTGCTATTTACAACAGTAATTTCAGTTTTCTAGAAGCTAATCCTTCAAGATTGTATTAGAGTCTGTTAATATTTGTGTTCGTGAGAGGATGCTTGAAATAAAGAAAGATTGAAAGCCCAATTTCTAGTTATTTAGAGTGTCGTTCACAACATTTTCCTGAGATTGCTATCGGATATGCCTTGAATATAGCAAATATTTACGGTTTACTCATTTGAATTCAGTTTAAATATTGCCAGCTCTGTTTTGACCACCAAAGCTTATGTAAGACCTGTAAACATGCTATACTTAGAGGTTTCTCTTTTTCCATTCTTTCAGAAATGTAACCATGTTAAATTTATAAATTTCCTCTTTCACCTTCCCGGCCCTCTTTCTCTCTTCTTCCTCTTCCTTTTTTCTATCTTTTGCTGTCTCTCTCCCGTTTCCATTCTCTATCTTTAACTCTTCCAGAAAGCCCTTAAGGGGTATTTCGCTACATTGTTTATATTGACAATTGTTTGTTTATTAGTAATTTCAAAAAATAGTTGTGTTTTAGTTTAAAACTTTTCTACCCAATAAATAGTCGAAAAATGCGTGAATCAGTTTTTTAAGATATTAGATAACAATGCCTCAAGTTTTTACATGGGGTAATACAGTAGGCTAATCATTTTTCGATCGAAGGTGGAATAAACTGGAACACAAAACAAATCCAGCGAGTAAAATATTAAAACTCCGCGAAAATCGGGAAACGCCTCAAAATCACACTTAAAGGTCCAATTTTTACACCCCCCCCCGAAAAAAATGCTTTGTCTTTGAATGGATTTTTAAGGGCCCTTCACTATGTATTAAGACCTGTTGAGAACAATCAGCAGCATTAAATTTGTTTTATACGTTAGTTTCACTAAAAAAAAACGCATAAAAGCCAAATTTTAAGGAAAGACACCTGAAAAATTTACTTTTCTGCAAAACATTTTGCAAAATCACTTCATATCTTACCTGCTAAATTACCCAAAAGTTATGAACGAAGGGCCTTATGACCTAAAACCCACCAGCCAAAAACTTTTCAAGGCGGTCCAAAATTCTTAGGCAGAAAAGATATTTTGATAGAAAAAAGAAGTTAAAAAGGAAGAATCGTTTCCTACTAAATTAGACACCTAATACAAGTAAATTAAACTCAGAGTTATGGAATCAATTTCAACCACACATCCGTCATCTACTTCTTCGTGAAAAGTAGCTGTGATTAGCCGATCTTGTCGGTCACCTGAAGTTCAGGAATAACGTTTAATAGAAAACTGTACTTCGAATATGGCTGGTAAAAGCTAAAAAAAAAGTGGTATAAAAAGTATGAAACAAATTCGGCTAAAAGTTATTGGTATCATATTCTTAATTAGGGAGACGGTATTGACTGTTTCGCTTTGATTTTATACTAATATCCTGTTCCAGCTTTGCAGCCATCTTGGTTGTGCTGGTCCTCAAATACGTTAGTGCAGCTCTTGCTTAAATATTCCTAACAAGCAGGAGTCCATCGCAGCCCAGATCTTGGAGACTGTTGTCTTACTGTTTGTCAACAGGACTTGCACGTGTACTTAATGACCCTAAATAGCAAATCTGGTGCGGGCATCTGTCATAGATGATACGAGTTCACCATATTGAATGCGCCAACTCTAAGTAGTAAAACAGTTAAGGGTGACCGAAGCTGACACAGGGTCTTCAGGCCTGACAGAGGATATTGACGTTGAAAGCTTGTGAACAAAAAGTCTTTGCCGTAGTGAAAGGAGCGTTTCACCCTTTGCCGCCTTATAAAGCCTGAGCAGCGATTGCTCTCTAGCTTTAACAAGTTCATGGTTTGACACTGTTTCTTGGTTGAGCACTGAAGCAGCTTCGTGAAAACGCTTTCCAAATTTCGTAAGCGTGACCTCGACCGACTTACCGAAACCACGTAGTAATGATGTATTGTCACAATCAAGGAAGGTATGCAAGAACAGAATGTCAGCTGCAGACTCTGCTTCACTTTTAAAATGCTGCAATACTTCGCATTAGGCTTAATTTCAACTTGTTAGAAAAGGTGACCGGTGTTTTGTTTTGAGTGATAGCCTAGCAAAACCAAAAAACCTACGCCACTGCCGTCAATCGAGACTTTCGTCGTAGTCACAAAAGAAACACCTGTCTTCACAATAAGAAAGTCGATGCATTCGGCGGCATGATGAACTTTGATTCCCTTCTCATCAATTCGCTGTGCAGGTAGTAAGATGAACCTCTACTTATTCGCCTTGTTGGTAAGAAATTCTTCCTTCTTAACCAAAAGTGGCATAGAACGTGTGAAGCAGATATCACGGCCTAAGATCTCTTTTGTTTTCTTTCAAAGGGCACAGTCTTTGGGAGAAGGTCCGCAGCTATATCCGCAAAAGACCACATCTACATTTTGAAATGATGACTCTAGTAAGCCACATAGTTGTCACGGATAAGATAGCTCTACTTGCCACGGTATCCTGCGGAGCAACACCCTTCCATCAGTAATGAAGTGGTGAGAAGGGCTGGGGGACACTGGGGTGCAATTGGAGCATCCTTGGTAGAAGGAATTTGCAAGGGATGCCTTGCCAGGACTTCTTATAAATTTAAACGCCAATAGAAAATATGTTTTCTAATTCGTAAACATATTGCGTGGGTTTCCTTAGTGTAACCTCAAACACTAAAATAAAGCATGATTTTGGACTTTTGGCTCGAAAAAAGTTGGGGCAACGAGAATTTGAGGTCATAGTACCTTTTTTGGCTAAATTTTGTGTAATACAGCAGGTAAGATAAAACAATAATCCAAAATTTATGAAGGGTAATTTTTGGCTGTTTCTCTGTGAAATTTGGTTGTTTTTTTATGGAATTTCAGCCGAAAGAAATTTTAAAGCTGATATTCGTTCTTAGTAGGTCCAGAGCACATAGTAAAAGACCCTTAAAACCCATTCAAAACCAAATGATTTATTTTCAAATATTTTATAATTTGGGCCTTTAAATACGATTTTGGGGTGTTTTGCAGTTGTGGATTTTGAAGTGGTTGAAGTGGCTATTCTCCAGGTATCTGAACATTCTGGTCCAAAAATCGTTTATGTTGCAATTCGCTCCGGGCTTGACAAGTTTTTCACGTAGAACGACTAGCTTATAGTTAACGCAACTAATTGAGTAGCCAGGCTGAGTTATATCAGGGACATAGCTTAGACTTAGAGGGTACAAGACAAAGTTTCATACTAGAATCTAAATAGAAATGTTGGAAGATACCGGGTTGTAGACAAACATCAGTCAATTTTCGAGGGAGACAGACCAGAGATGGACACGAGGAGATGGAGACAGACCAGAGATGGAGACGAGGAGATGCATACATACCAGAGATGAAGGAGAGGGAGACGAGAGGGACAGAGCAGAGACCAGGCCAGAATATGCCGGGTGGTAGACGAACATCAGTCAATTTTCGAGGGAGACAGACCAGAGATGTAATCTTAATGTACTAGACCCGAGATTTTTTTGGCATATTCACAGGGGAGAAAATTTAGTCATAATTTAGAATTTAGATTTGCAACTTAAGAATGCATATTTGTACAATTGTTGAGGCTTTTTTCTGTTTCTTTTTTTATTTATTTTTTTTTTAAACTCGCATAAACGTTGGAGGAAGGGAAAAGATCACTCAGCCCCCTCTAGGATCTGCCGATGTACTGTCTTTTTATATTTTCTTTTCTTGCTCTATTTTTGATTTTGTTTTCTGGAAACATGCTTTGCAACAAAAAAAGCTTATTATATTTCATAGCAAAAACCTATTTGTTTTTTATGAAATTCAAGAATGGGAAGATACCTTTAGAGATATCTCAAATAAGGACTCGTTCTAATTCTCCGTGTTTTGCCTTGGAAAAAGCAATTTTCTGATTTATTTCGATAAGCTTAATAGCAATGCCGGTAAGCAATGTTTCATCTTGCCAACCCCTCCCTAAGATAAAACTGAATGTTGTTATTCTGTCTGTAACCGTTCGAAAGTCATGGGGTTGATTTATCTGGACAAGAAGTGACAAGCCTGCTATAAAGCACATAATATTTCTCATTCATAGATTGCCGGAGGCAATGGGAAGCGCTCGGGAGAACAATCGAGTTTTCATTTGATTCTCATCTGATAAGAAAATATGACAAGCTCAATATTCCAAAGCCAATATTGTTTTGTATTTTTGAGTAAATACTACCTTCTAAATTGCATTATATATAACGTCCTTTAGGCCTACTTAAGCCAAGAAGCTTTGTTAGTATAAAGGCAAACTAAAAGAATGCATAATTTTATGAATGGATAATTTTACAATTCAGTTATTTCTGAGCTCAGCGTTGCCACCTTGGTGAGAGGGTAAGAATAGATAATTTTATAATTTAGTTGTTTCTGAGCTCAGCGTTGCCACCTTGATGAGAGGGTGGAGATACAATAGTGCCCAGGTTTTATGAATTTGATGAACTTATCCCAAGAAACTTTGTTAGTATAAACGCAAGCTGAAGATGTAGTTGGTAGATAACTTTGTAATGCAATGATTTCTATGCTTTGTGGTTGCCACATTGTCGGGGGTAGAAACCAGGGGCTGTCCAGGGTTTCATGTACTAACACCGAGAAGCATTCTTAGTGTAAAGGGAACTTAAAAGTTTTATACATAGATATTTTATAATCCACATTGGCGAGCACAGAGATCAACGGATGCCCAGAGATGGATAGATTTTTCATAATCTTGTCTTGGATTATAAAATAAAAACGAATTTATAAGGATTTATAAGTGATGTTTAGAATATAGATTTCAATCATAGGCAGCGCGCCAGCGCTGCCTAAGTAAAGAACGATGTGGGCACAATGTTTTTTTTTCTCTCCATTCCCGGGCACTTCGTATCGAAGGAGTTGTCGTAAAAACTTCGAAAAGGGCACATTCGATTGGAAATTGGAGTGGCTAGTGCCCTTTTTAATAGTCGAAAGTGATTGGAGGGCAACTAGCCCCCCCCCCACGACCATCATTCCCCCAGACACATTCAATCAAAATTTTGAGATAGCTATCTTGTTCAGCGTAGTCGATTTCCAGATAGAAAATACGTTTTTGAGGAGGACACTCCCTCACAACCGTCAGAGCAAGGGTTTTAAGGTATGCCCTGGGGGCATGTAAAGTTTTTATAGAAGGCGTTGTCGTAGAAACTTCAAAACAGGCTCATTCGATTGGGAATTCAAAGGGTAGTGCCCTTTTTAATAGTCAAAAGTGATTGGAGGGCAACTAGCTCCCCCCGACGCCCATCATTCCCCCAAACACATTCAATCAAAACTTTGAGATATCCATTTTGTTCAGCGTAGTTGACTTCCAGATAGAAATATGTTTTTGAGGAGGACACTCCCCCAAAACCCTCAGGGCAAGGGTTTTAAGTTATGCCCTGGGGGCATATAAGGTTTTAATAGAAGGTGTTGTCGTAGAAACTTCAAAAAAGGCTCATTCGATTGGAAATTCAAAAGGCTAGTGCCCTTTTTAATAGTAGAAAGTGATTGGAGGGCAACTAGCCCCCCCTCCCCACGCCCATCATTCCCCCAAACACATCCAATCAAAATTTTGAGATAGCCATTTTGTTCAGCGTAGTTGATTTTTACATAGAAAATATCTTTTTGAGGAGGAAACTCCCCCACTGCCCTCAGGGCAAGGGTTTTAAGTTATGCCCTGGAGGCATATAAGGTTTTTAAAGAAGGTGTTGTCGTAGAAACTTCAAAAAAATCTCATCTGATTGGAAATTCAAATTGCTAGTTGGCTTTTTAATAGTCAAAAGTGATTGGAGGGCAACTAGCTCCCCCATGCCCATCATTCCCCCAAACAGATCCAATAAAAATTTGAGATAGCCATTTTGTTCAGCGTAGTTGATTTCCCGACAGAAAATATATTTTTGAGGAGGACACTCCCCCACAACCGTCAGGGCAAGGATTATAAGTTATGCCCTGGGGGCATATAAGGTTTTTATTGAAATCTTTGTCGTAGAAACTCGAAAAAGGGCTCATTCGATTTGAAATTCAAAGGGCTGGTACCCTTTTTAATAGTCGAAAGTGATTTGAGGTCAATTAATCCCCCTCTCACGCCCACCTTTTCCCCAAAGACATCCAATCAAAATTTTTAGATAGCCATTTTATTCAACTTAGTTGAAAGTTTTGGAAATTAGGTCTTTAAGGATGACAATTCCTCCCCCCAGAGCCCTCAGGGTGACGGTTGTAAGTTATGCCCTGGGGGCATATCAAGTTTTTATTGAAAGCGTTGTCGTAGAAACTTCAAAAGGGCTCATTCAATTGGAAATTGAAAAGGCTAGTGCCTTTTTTAATAATTCAAAGTGATTGGATAGCGACTAACACCCCTCACTCCCACCATTTTCTCAGAAACATCCAATCAAAATTTTGAGATATCCAGTTTGTTCAGCGCAGTTGAACGTTCTGGAAATTAGGTCTTTTAGGATGATAACCCCCTCAGAGCCCTCACTGCAAGGGTTGTAAGTTATGCCCTGGGGGCATATAAGGTTTATATAGAAAGCTGTTGTATAAATCATAGGCAGCCCGATCGCGCTGCCTAAGTAAAGAACGGGGACACTCGAGAACGAGCAAGAAACGGGGACTAAGTAAAGAGGAGGACACTCCCCCACAACCCTCAGCGCAAGGGTTTTAATTTATACCCAGAGGGAATATAAGAACGATGTTGGCACAATGTTTTATTTATTAATTTTTTCCTTTAGAGCAGGGCACTTCGTATCGAAGAAGTTGTCGTAGAAACTTCGAAAAGGGCTCATTCAATTGGAAATTAGAGTGGCTTGTGCCGTTTTCAATAGTCGAAAGTGACTGGAACGCGACTAACACCCCTTCCACGCCCACCATTTCCCGAAACACATCAAATCAAAATTTTGAGATAGCCATTTTGTTCAGCGTAGTTGATTTCCAGATAGTAATTATGTTTTTGAGGACAGTCCCCCACAGCCCTTAGGGCAAGGGTTTTAAGTTATGCCCTGGGGGCATATAAGATTTTTTAAAGAAGGCGTTGTCGTAGAAACTTCAAAAAAGGCTCATTCGATTGGAAATTCAAATGGCTAGTGCTCTTTTGAATAGTCAAAAGTGATTAGAGGGCAACTAACCCGCCTCTCACGCCCACCTTTTCTCCAAACACATCTAATCAAAACTTTGAGATAGCCATTTTATTCAACGTAGTTTTAAGTTCTGGAAATTAGGTCTTTGAGGATGACAACCCCCCCCCCCACAGCCCTCAGGGGAAGGGTTGTAAATTATGCCCAAGGGGCATATAAGGTTTTATATAACGCGTTGTCGTAGAAACTTCAAAAAGGGCTCATTCGATTGGAAATTGGAATGGCTAGTGCCCTTTTTAATAATCGAAAGTGATTGGAAAGCAACTAACACCCCTGCCACGCCCACCATTTCCCCAAACACATCCAATAAAGATTTTGAGATAGCCATTTTGTTCCACGCAGTTCAAAGTTCAGGAAATTATACATTTGAGCAGCACACTCCCCCCACAGTCTTCAGGGCAAGGGTTATAAGTTATGCCATGGGGGCATATAAGGTTTTAATTGAAATCTTTGTCGCAGAAACTTGAAAAAGGGCTAATTTGATTGGAAATTTAAAGGGCTAGTGCCCTTTGTAATAGTAGAAAGTGATTTGATGGCAACTAACCCCCCTCTCACGCCCATATTTTCTCGAAACACATCCAACCGCCACTACAAGGCTGTGAAGTAATAATTTTTGTTCGTTTTAAGTTTTAATTTCGCTCTTTACTTCCCTCGGAAAAACTTTGTTTTTAAAAAATTAATCTTTGTTCGTTTTTGATTAAAATTTAATGCAGAAACAACGCTGCCATGATCTTTTTTATTTATACGGAATAATGTATGCTCGTTTTAAGTTTTAGTGTCACTTCTTAGTTTCAGTTGAAAATTTATTTTTAATATAATTTCGAATTATCACCGATCTAATGGAGATAAGACGGCTCTAAAAAATACTGCAAACAACCTTGACAGCTAAGAAAAATTTTAGTCTATAACATAAAGTTCATTATCTATACTTCACAAAACAATACACGTTTTTCAGCATCCTTTGTTTTTCGATGAGCAAAAAGCTGTTTTTACTTGGTCGACTTCACCTGAAAAAGCCATAATGAAGACAGGGCTTTATAAATCACCTACTGACTAGCAGAAACTAGAAGGCTTCTGTAACAAAAGAAAGCTGTTTTAAGGCTCTTTTAAAAGCTTATATTTATACTTAATCGCTTTTTATAAATTTAACTTGATAGCATATTCCAACAAAGTGCACTTTCGGTTGTTTCCCCAACTTTTTTAAATGAAACAAGTGCCTTTTCCAATGAAAAGACCAAGAAAAGGTGATTTCAAAACCTAGGCAAGAGCAAAAACTAAGGGGGCAAGAACGTCCCTTCCCCTCAATTACCGCCGTTAGAACTAGCACACAGGCTTCATCACAGAGTGAAGTTTGAAGGTTCAGTTCAAAACTGTTGATCAATCAAGCTTAATTTTTGGTAGATGTTTTGTTGAAAAGTTTTTAGTTTTAGTTAATTTGCTTTCGCAATAATCTTTTACTTTTGATTTATGAAACTTACTAAGAGGGTCTGGATGGGGGGTATATGTGAGGGGATCTTATAAGCCTCCAGTTAAGGGCTATGGACCATAATTATTGCAATGGTACAGTTTTATGCTTCCAAACTCTTCCACTTAAGAAGTGGTACCAAAAGTGCCGTTTTTAGTGCTATATGGCACTTGGGGACGGTAAAATTGATAAACAGCACGTAGATATGAGTAATAAGTTTAAAATTTGCCTTCCCGGGATATGTTTTAAAAATGAGTGCCATTAAACATCACTTTTTAAAGTTCTGCTAGCCCAACAGCCCCACACTGTAAAAAAAAATCGTTTGAGATTCAACAAAATTGTTTGTAATGTTTATCAACAACAAAATTAGAACTTCAACAGCTAAAATTGAATATTGGAGACCATTTTGGAATTACATGGTCATTATTGAATTTCCAATTTGTTGAGAAACAAAAATGTTGAATTCCCATACCCGAATAGAATTTTCAGTTTGTTGACAAAACAACATGTTGGATTTTAAGATCCTTATTGGATTTCCATCTTGTTTGCTGGATTTCCTGTTTTTGTATTGGATTTCCATCACAAGCGTTGTTCAATTTCCTTGGTCTACAGTCTAATATCTAGTTTTCTGGATTCAGTTTCCCTTTCTTCTTTCTGAAGCATCAATAAATACAAAAAAACAGTCTCATTTATTTTACAAGAACAGAAAATTACAACAAAAAATTTCTCCCAGATAATATGACACCTCTTAACGGCTGCATTTTTTCATGGTGGAAATCAGTAAACCAATGGCGTAGTAGCAGGCCGACAGAAGACACTTGTGTCAGAAATATCTTCCAATCAGGAAAACAGTGACCCTTGGACCTGAAGTGAAGATGAAATCAAATCGATGCACAAATAAAAGAAAGACTTCCCCCCTTTTTCCTACCTCCAGAGGTGAACGGTTGCAATAATAATGCCACGAATCCTGTCTTTTCTGAATACCTTTGACTTACTCATCAGATCTCACCAAGTCTCTTGTTCGCCGCCTCATAAAATCTGTGTGTTATAAAACTGAAACCTTGCAAAATAGATCTTCTGCTTAGATGAAATACAACAAAATTGTTTTCAGCTTCACAACTTTTCTCAGTCCCAATTTATAAGGTTTCATAGATATGCATATACATTTCCTAAATTTTGAAAAAAAAAACAAAAAACATTGATATGACTTAAAATTCTACTCAAATAACAGGAATTGCATTTTTGAACTAAACCTTGAGAGAAACTGATAACTGAAAATTAAGGTAAAATATTGTTTTGTCAAATTTCAATAAGTATAGACCTGTCACGTAGGCAAATTTAAGGACCCTCTAGAGGGAGAAGGAGTGGAGGCAGGCACTTCAAAATACCTTCCCGGGACATACTTCGATACTTATGTACTATATGGAACGCATGCGCTATATTATATAGGGAAGATGCGGGTTTCTTTTGAAACGGGTTTCTTTCAATAGAGGTACCAAGGTTTGGTTAGGTATTTAATGTATGCTATGCTTTACCCCCACCCCTCCCCCCTAATGTGCAAATATATAGCCGAAATTTGTTTCTAAACTATTATATTTTTATCCTATTTTGTTGTACTTCATTAGCATCAACCAAACTTCATTTTTCGCGTGTGTTCCAGATAGTACATAAATACCCATACTTTAGCCTGTGGACCGATCCCTGAAAATTTCGTTTTCCTAACCTATGGACCTAAGCCAAGCAAGATTGATGATAAAAGAAACTAGTCAAACAGGTTATTCCAACGGAGAATCGGATTGCAAACAGTGGTTTCTAACTGCGTTTACAATATTTTAACTTTAGTTTTTTGGGGTTTAGGGGGAAAAAGGTACCAAGGTTAGGTTACGTATTTAATATATGCTATGCTTTACCCCCACCCCCTAATGTGCAAATATATAACCGAATTTTGTTTCTAAACTATTACATTTTTATCCTATTTTGTTTTATTTTAATAGCATTAACCGAACTTCACTTCTTGCATTGTTTACAGCTAATAGAACAGTACCGTAGAATTTTACCAAACTTTTTTTTATTTATAAAAATGTACTAACTTAAACATTTTGGGAAACATAAGACACAAGTTATCAATATTAATAAACTAAACTGAATACTTACCATCACAATCAGAATGTCTTCTCACTCTGATCTGAATGCCCCCTAAGTAAAAACGTCGCTTCGTCGTTTGAAGGTATTAACATTAAATTACTTCTGTATTATATGTTTGTAGGTAGCGGAAGGAGAGGATTTTTTTTTGTTTGTCAAATTGATCTTAAATCATAACATTTGAAAACAAAATAAGAGACAAATGAGGTCTTGAGAGGAGGTTTAGTTGCCCTCCAATCTTTACGGTCTCTTATAAACGACACTAGAACACAAAAACAACAAATAGAAACGCCTCCGTGATCAGTCTTCTGGCAAAAACATAAATTCATCATTTGTGCAGATAGGAGATCATAACCCCCACAATAATATTTTCTGATACGCTGAATCTGAAGGTCTGATTTACATTGAGATTTATTGACTTTTTTGGGGGGTTTCTCTCTTTTTCGAAAATCGGACTCCCTGTTTTCAAAATCCCTTTTTCTTCTGAGGATTGGAGCCTTTGGTGGGTAGATATTAAACGTAATGAAATTTATATATTTGTAATTTGCATAAAAACCCAATTCTTATCAATTGTTATCAAAATTCCATTTTTGAGTTTCGGTTACAATTGAGCTGAGTCGCTCCTTAATTACAGTTTAACACTATGAACTGTTTGATAAAAGTTATTGGGCTAACGTCCTATTTTTAATTAATCCTGTAGCAAACCGGAGTTTTTGAAGCACAATTCATGCTATTAAAGTGTAGTATTTCTGAGTCCAGTTGAAATATGCACCATTTTAGACAATTCTCTTTTTTGGGGAAGCTTTGGGTTCCTTTACGTGTACGTAAAGGACTCAAATACCCTTACAGGCGTCTTCTTTTCTTCGATATATTTGCTTACTTGGTTATTCAGCGTAAGCAGCAAATTTATGGCAAATCCAGGGAAGAAATCTTTTTTGAAACGCTTTTTGGGTCTCGTTACAAAAATGACGTTCATCGCAAAAACATAAGTTGTTCCCACAAAAGGATTTTCGTTCTTAATTAGAAAAAATTGAATTCAGAAAGCAATATATTTTCACCGTCAGTACTGTTAAGGTTAGGGTAGCATCTTAACAAATATTCTACCTGCAGAAACTCACAAAAAATGTATTAAAAAAAAGCCATTGTAAAAGTTAAAAGATAATTTTTGTAAATAAATTTCTGCGTGTTCGTTCTGCAGACAAGAGAGCTCAACTTATTTCAAAGTAAAAATATATTTTCTTATTTTTATAATTATACTCAAAACTCAACTAGCATTCCCCTTTTTCTGCTATAATTCAAATATTTGAATTGAACTTATACTGAACATATTACTTTCAATGGTCCTATAGTCAAATTTAAAATGATATTCAAGAAACTTCAAACTACTATTGAAGTTCAAACCGTGTTGATTGATATAGCCTATTTACGGTGAAAATTACATTTTTTTTCTACTGAAAAGTACATAAATCTTAATAATTTCAATAATTTGTTGGAATTCAATAAGCAAGTCACAATTCCAACAGAAAAATTGGATTTTTTTGTGACTTGTTTGAATTAAATAAGTAAGTCACAATTCCAATAGAAAAATTGGATTTTGTTTTTGACTTGTTTGAATTCGAGCAAAACATTTTGTTGGAAATCAATTTTTTTTTTTTTACAGTGCAGCTTTTCCACTTGAGACACGACACCAAAAGTGCCGTTTTAGTGCCATTTGAACTTTATGATGGTGGAATTTATAAGAAAGACGTAAATATGTGCAATATCTTTTATATGAGCAATAAAAAATCGACCAACGATGGTGGCCCTAGCCTGCTAGTGCCACCCTCTGAGAAATAGCACAAAAAGTGCCATTTTAGTGCCATATGGCACTTGCAGATGGCAGAATTTATAAAAAGCACGTATATATGAGAAAAAGCTTTTGAATGAGTCATTAAGAATCTCTTTATGATGTTCTGGTAGCCCGCTAGACCTGTAGAAAAAAAAAAAACAAAAAAAAAACGGGAGACAGATCAATGCTACCGATGCGAAAAAGTGATTTTCCTTGTTGTTCAGGGAGGGGGACTGTAACTTCCCTGTACAAAGTTTTGACCATGTTAATTCCAATGGTACACTTTTCATTTTGATATGACGCCATTTTCGAGGGGTGTGGCTTTTTTTCGAAATCAACATAAATTTCTTTTCGCAATAAACTTTTACTTTTAAGACGAACCGAAATAATGGTTAACGTTCCTGAGTCATTCTCAGATGGAAATTTTTTTCCTAGGCAGTTTTTTTCATAACGCAATTTTTAACTTTTGGTTACTATGGGCTGTGGTTCTGTCTTTACTGGGTTGCAGCTGCCGCTGCAGCCATGATACCTTGCCGGGACATGCTTTAAAAAAAAGAGCCTAGAAAATGACGGAAAAAACAACAGCGAATATCGATATTCCCGATACGATACATGCGATACTAATGCGCACGATACCGATACGCGCGATATCGATACGCCCGATACCACATACAGCCCTTCCCCAGGGACTATGGAGGGCCATATCATCATCAAAACCATATATATTGGACCTTTGAACTATTTTAAACAAAATGGCTATCTCAAAATCTTTATAGGACTAGCTGGGGGGGGGCTATTTGCCCTCCAATCTTTTTGGTCACTTAAAAAGGGCTCTTTAAAATTTAATTCCCTTTCGAATGAGCTATTACACACCTCTCTATGATGCTCCGGCCACCCCCTAGCCCTTCTAGAAAAAAAAGAAAGAAAAAAAAAGGTATCCCTTTTCTTTTGCATGCTACCCATCCAAAAAAGTCATTTTCCTTGGTGTTCAAGGTGGGGGATTGTAATTATCCTACCAAAGGTTTTCAACCATGCAGATTCCAATGGTACATTTTTTATTTCGATGCGACGCCATTTTCAAGAGGTTTCAGGCTCTTTTTCGAAATCATCATAAATTTCTTTTCGCAATAAACTTTTACTTCTAAGATTAACCGAAACAACAGTTACCATTCCTGATTCAGTGTTAAATGTCAATTGTTTTTCACTAGACAGTTTTTTTGAAATCACGTTTTTCAACTTTTGATTACTATGGGCTGCCGCTGCAACCATGATCCCTTTATTTTCTAGAAACTATGTATATCTTTAGAAATAAAAATACCACAGCTTGGCGTTACTACTTCTGAAACTGGGAAAGTTAAATTAATTTCTGATGTTTTTAAAACGATTGTCTATTACAGAATTTTTAATCAGTAGCCTTTTGGACCTCCTTGGGGCAACATTGTGTTTTGCGCCACAAAGTGGCAGAGAGCTTGACTTTGCTTGGGCACAATTTATCTTTTTACTTCAAGAAGACGCCAGAACCTTCAATATCTACTTGAATGGGCGTCGTATTCTAGGGGTATTCATTTTTTACGAAAAAAATAACAACAAACAAATAAATTTGAACCTCAGAAAAAATACAATATTTCGCATGTCTCTAGGTAGGGACTTAAAATCATTTTGGCTTTTTGATGAGCTGAATATGATAGCATAGTTTCATTGTGGTTCCAGCGACAGCTCCAACCCTGTAAAGTGTGAACCATGGCCCATAGTAACCGAAAGCTTAAATAAGCGTTTTGAAAAAGAGTGTGTAGTGAGAAAAAATTGCCGAAAAACTATTTCAAATAAATTAAATCATGGTGTTTCCATGTATTTGTAGAATTCTGAAAAACTACCGGTTTACGGAAAGCACGAAACTGACGCAACAAAACCGGGTTGGGAACAGAGAAATCCGTGAAAATCCCTTAGAAAACAAAATACTAATTTATTAAGCTCTCAATCCGGCCATAAAATCCGGCCATAAAATCAATAAATTCTACTATAGAATTTTAATTCTCTAAGAAAATCAAGCAACCTTAGTTGTAAGTAAAATGATAGTTTTTTGGAAATACCCAAATTAATATAGAGAAATATCAAGACCCCGTTTTTTTAAAATAGTTTTTCAAAAATATGTTGCATAAGCTACGAAGCAGTAAGTTTTGTTTGTTTTAAGTTTCAACTTCGGCCTTTAAATCAAATCTAATTAAAAAACAAGCAGAAATTATTCCGTATATAGGGTTGCCCCTCCTTAACACCTCACTCTTCACGCTAAAGTTTTTCGGCACTAAAAAAAAGTTACTTATTTTTCTAATTATACGACCCTTGTGTTTCAGGAGTGGTTTTTATAGAATTCGGACAAAATGTAAAGTTTAGCGAAAAGAACCTGGTGTGGAGGAGGGGACAACCCCCTCAAATAAGTAATATTTTCTGTTCGTTCTAAGTTTTAATGTTGCTCTTTACTTTCATTTGAAAAAACTTGTTTTTTTATTTAATTACTGATCGTTTTCAACTAACGCCATGATATCTGGCTCCACCTCCACGGAAAAATCCCCCTCCCCGCAGAAATATCCTCTGGACAATTCAATCCTGGCAAACATTTACCCCGGATAATTGCCCTTAACATCTCCACGCGTAAAATTGAATCCGTAACGAGAAAGCACGACATGCAAAAGAAATTTCGTATAGGAATTCTGGAAAATTCCCCCAGTATAAAACTTCCCCTAAGAAATTAACCCCCTGGAAACTTCCTTCTCCATGGATAATTCTCCCCGTGAAAAATCCCCCCAGCAGAGAAGTTGTTATCCCCTCCCCACCCGAAAAATGTATGCATACTTCCCAATAACAAATACTATGCATAAACAATCGGCAAATTTTATAATTTAAAGACGTTTCTACAGGGGCTCTGGGGGGTCATGTTACCTCCAAAGACATAGTTACTGGGCCTTTCAACTATGTTGAACAAAATAGCTATCTCAAAATTTTGATCGGGCATTTTTGGGAAAAAAGTGGCGGGGAAGGGGCCTAGTTGCCCTCCAATTTTCGGTCACTTAAAAAGGGCACTAAACCTTTTAATTTTCGTTAGAATGAGCCCTCTCCCGACGTTATAGGCCCACTGGATCGATATTATCACCCCTGGAAAAAAAATATTTAACACGCATCCGTGATCTTTCTTCTAGCAAAAACTACAAAATTCCACATTTTTGCAGATAGGAGCTTGAAACCTCTACAGTAGGGTTCTTTAATACAGTGAATTTGATGGTGTGATTTTCATTATAATTATATGACTTCTATAGGGAGTCTTTCTCCTTTTTTCGAAAATCGGACGAATTTTCTCAGGCTCGTACCTTTTGATGGGCAAGACTAAACTTAATGAAACTTATACATTTAGAATTAGTGTAAAAGACAATCTTTTTGACATATCTATTCGTATTAAAATTTTGTTTTGGAAAACATATTTTTGTTACATAAATTTTAGTTCATTTTCAGATTTTAAAATCTTTGCCCAGCTTAGGCATAGAAACTATAGAAGTCAACCTGAATTTTCGTTAAAATAAGACATTAATTATAGGTTTTACTTCGCATCTATCTTAAACTTAATATTGTAATTTTTCTCCTGCAATGACACAAAAAAAGTACACTTTCATTATTTTTGCTTCTTGGTTTTTGATGTTTAGGAGAATTGATCATTAGAAGTAAAAATTGCGCCATTGAAAAATCTTATACAAGATAATTACAGTTCCCCATTTTGAACAACAAGGAAATCACTTTTTTTGCCCTGGAAGCACTAAAGTGTCGCTATTGGGGGGCCGCTTTTGGGGTGCTAGGAAGGGCCGCTATTGGGGGGGGGGGGCGCTTTGAGAAATTATCACAATGTTAATTCAAACACTGGGTTACCTCCGCCACATCCTGGGGTCCTATCCACTAGACCGTTAGGTCTGTTGCTGCATGGTTTGTTCTACAAGTTATCCTTCTCCCAATCACTCGTTTATAACGTGCTATAAATTTAGGACAATAAGATGTATAAATAAGATATAAATAAGGACAATAGAACCACCACCACTCGATGCGCCATTTTATGCACTTTTGAAATGCTAATTAAAAAAACTTTTTCCACAAAATAAGTTTTTCAAAGAAAAGTAAAGAGCTCCATTAAACAAAACATGAGCAAAAATAAAATCAAATAATCTACCAAGCGTGAAACTACCACAAATCAGCATCGATAAATAAATGAAACCGAAAACGAACAGAAATTACAATAAATAACCGAGTAAAACTCAAAACGAACATAAATTAACATAAGTTGGGCTCAAAACCTCTATGCCTTCCTAAGGCCAGAACATAATTTGCACTTTACTGAAATAAATATAAATGTTTTTACTTTTATAACTTTAATAAATCAAATAATATTAACAATTTGATTACTAAATATCACTATATGTATATTAAACTGACAATACACATTCATTTGTATCAAAAACATATATATAAAAGCATAAAAACATATCAAAGTTTCTACGACAACTCCTTCGATACGAAGTGCCCTGGTATGGAAAAAAAATGATAATAATACATTGTTCCAACATCGTTCTTTACTTAGGCAGCGCGATTGCGCTGCCTATGATAAATCTACAAAAAGTATGTTGATATAATCTCCAGCTTTGAATTGTAACCTGCTATGTCTGTTAGTCAACAGCCGATTTATGAAAATTGTTAAGGATAGCATGCAAGGCAAGATCCTTAGCATGCAAGAGGCAAGATTTTAAATCTCAGCTATAGGGTTTTCGACCATGAAGATTACTATGTTACTCTGTTCATGCTTTCCAGGCTTTCCACTCAAGAAATGGGACCCAAAATACTACTCTGGGGGGCTATATGGCATTTTATGATGGTGTTATCAAGTCAACTTTATGTTGCATTCTAAAAATTAGCGCTTTACTGAAAACACAAAACTGACTCCCTTAAAACACGAGATGCTCTCTTAGGAGTAGAAAATTTTATGACAAGCCTCCACAAGAGAAGGACTAGTTTATAAGACTCTTATAAGGCTTAGTGTTTATTATATTCTCGAAAAAACAATTATAATTCTCAAAAAGCTCAAGTAAGCTCAATTTTCAATTTTGTTTTCAGTTAAGCAGTAATTGTTATAATTATAAAGATATTTGAAAATATCACGAGTCAATTTATTTGTGCTAGTTTTCTAGATATATGTTGCGTAATCAGGGAACCAATGATTTTTGTTTGCATTAACCTTTGATTTCGCTTTTTTACTTCTGTAAGAAAAATTTAGTTTTTCTAAATTAATAAAGATCACTAACCCCTCCGGGGATGTTTTCCACTTCTTTCAAGTCAGTCAAATTTTCTAAGGCTCGTAAATTTGGCAGGTACCTTTAAAGTTAATAAATCTTACATATTTGGACTCTCCATAAAAGGTCGATTATTTTGATGCATGCACAATTTAAAAATTCCTTTTTTAGAGTTTCTGTTACTGTAGCAAGAGCCGCTCCTTAGGGCCCTGCTTATTTTCTTACTATGAACTGTTTGAAACACAAAAAATATTTAACACGGAATAGATACCGGGGTGTTTCACTTTTCCAATCTCCCTTAGGGAATAATTTGATTGGCTAGAAAAAAAATGTGATGATTGACGTCGTAAAAATAAACCAATACACTTAAAGCTAATCTTTTTAACACGGAAGTATGGGACAGTTATCTCTCTTTTTCTTTGGCAAAGTCTTTTAGCTTTACAATTCATTGTTTGGGTTCGAAAAGATTTTTACAATTTTCGTTTTTACACCGTAACTCAAGTTAATGCTTCCGACTACAGACAAAAATACGGACATATTTCTCCAAGCTAACTTTTTGAAACTAGGGAAATCTGGTATAAACAAGCCATGACTGTTAATTCAATACTCTGGAATAGTATTGTATTTTAGCTAAGACAAGTAGCTCTCTCTGTTATAGTTGAAGGAAAAGGAAATGCTGAAAAGAACATAAAGCAACATATATCCTTCAAAGGAAGAGCAACAGGAAAGCAAATGCAAGCCCTTACTTCTTTAGGTTCAATTATCTTATATAGCTGTCTAATGAATCTTTCCAAAGAAGCAACCGGCCTGCAATTACATAGCCAACGTTTCTACTTATTAATCCCATTAAGCTACAGACCAACGTCCACTGAGTGGAGGCAACTTTTGTAACAGTTATTGTGTCTGGAAATGACTGCACATTGGTGGATGCAGCAAGTAATTTTATCCGGTAAGACAATGGCAGCCTAGGCTTTTAAAAGTCAGACCGTGAGATATATGCAGATTGATTCTTTAACCAAACTAGGAAACGATTGTGGGGACGTTGGAAATAGTGTATGTATAAAATGCACAGGGGATGTAGCTTTAGAAAAAAAAACCATTGAAAAAAAATTAATGAGATGAAAAGTGTAAAACAAATTAGCAAGCCCAGCTAGCCCAACAGGTGGAATATGGAAGTTCTAATTTCTTGGTGCAAAGTAATACCCACATTTAATACCCTATTTTCCCAAAAACTCTTGTTGGCTTGTTTAGTTTTTTCGCCTAAGTTAGACAGAATTTTTTTTGTAAGGTTTATTGTGTATATTTACAAAAAGTGAAAACAATTAGAAATTAATGTAAAAAAACATTTTTTTCTTATGTAAGTAAAGAACGAAGTTGAAACTTAAAACGAACAAAAGTAAATCTTTTAGCAATTTAGCAGCCCAGCAGGTATAGTACGCAGGCTCCTATTTTCGGTGCTAAGCTATACCTTTATCTCATGCTCTATTTTCCCAAATACTCATGTTAACTTGTTTAGTTTTTTCACCCAAGTTAGACAAAGCTTTTTTTGTAAGGTTCGTTGCGGGTACGTATAAAAAAAAACAAAACATAAATTAATTTAAGAGTTTTTTTCCTGATGTAAGTAAAGAACGAAGTTGAAACTCGAAACGAACAAAAGTAAATCTCTTAGCAGTTTATATAACGTATAATTACAAATCTAGTTTGAATAAACTGACTCGTGATATTAAAATTTATTTGCAGAATTCTGAAAAAATAGCGATTTACTGAAAACTGAACTAGCTTGAACAAACTGGTTTGAATAAACTGACTCGTGATATTAAAATCTATTTGTAGAATTCTGAAAAAATAGCGCTTTACTGAAAACTGAACTAGCTTGAGGTTCTTAGATAATCAAGGTTTTGTAAGAAAGTGTATCAATTTCTGAAGTACTTAAGAAAAACTACTGAATATCTCATAAATTAGTCTTTTATTTTTTGCAGAATACATAGCTACTTTTCTTCTCCTAATTCTGTTTTGTTGAGTTAGTTTCGTGCTTGCAGTAAAGCGGTAGTTTTTCAGAATTCCACAAATATACACAACTATCGCGAGTCAGTTTATTTGAGTAAGTTTTGAAATCATAATAATTTTGTTCGTTTTAAGTTTTAACTTCGCTCTTAGTTTTAACATTTACAGGTCGAAGCTGTCACACGTAAAGGTCATACCTGATATTTTTATACTTATGATATATATGACAAAATTCGTTTCCTAATCTGTTCGGCAAAGGGAGGATCAACACGGTCGTGTGGTTAAATCAAACTTAGGTCTCTGTGATCAAAAATTCCCTTTAAATCCTCCCTTTGAAAACAGTCTAGCAAACTATATTTGGCAATTATCTCAGAAGTAGAAATTTCTGATACAACCTTTTGGCGTGACGACAAAACAATTTAATACAAAAATATTCAGACTTGTTTTAGTTAGTTAGTTTATTGGTTTAATCAGAACATAAATTGTTTTAAAACATTTTAGTTAGTTTAGTTAGTCAGAACATAAAACATAAATTATTTAGTTAGTTTATTGGCTTAATCAGAACCTTTAACCTATATTCAAGACCATATCTAGGGGGTACCAGGTTTGACCTCTCACCCCCGGAATTTTTGTCCGAATCATAAAAAAGTGGCAAAAATACGTCTAAATATATTTTTGACACGTTTTGCAAATTTTTTTTCGTAAACCCTCTCCCTTGAACAAAAATCCTGGATACGCCCTTGCCTATTTTATATATGAATTTTTCTGTATTTTCAGTTTGTTCATAAATGCTAAGGATGGGTGTTGTGAAAGATTATTAACCGGTCATTTAGAGGAGGGTCGGAGATAATGGCTCTCCTGGGGCTATAAAAAGGGCATCATTTCACAACGAAATGGTAGATGTTCAGACCATAATCTTTTCCTCGCCACTTTTCTACTCCCACTAATGGTAGTTTGTATACAGTATACCTGTATTTTACAAAGCGTTTAACTGAAAATCGTCAGTTGGATATCAAAAAGACGTATCTCTATAATTGTAAATTTTCAAAAGAGCAGAAAAAAAACCTCACAACAGTTTTTATTTTCCCTCTGATAACCGTAATAACAAAAACAGACTGATCTATTTGATTTCACATATCAATCTGTTTTTGTTCTACGGTTATTGCAGGAGAAATAAAAAAGTTGTGAGGTTTTTCTTTTGCTCCTGTGAAAATTTACAATTATGGAGATACGTCCTTTTGATACCCCACTGATGAAATACCTTTCATGGCCGTGGGGAGTTTATTGTTTGATTAGGGCAGGAACTCATTAATCACTGCATAAAAATTGAAGGCTTTCTAAAAATGACACAGAGGCTAGGCATAAAATAAGATAAAATATTGTTCAAAATATCCAAAATTCTCCATTTCCATTCCATGGAAGCAGTAACAATGCGACATGTGCAGAAAACGTGCGATTTAGCCGAAAGAGTCTCATTTATTAGTGGAAAACTGTCAAAATTAAAGGTCTAATGAACCTTTGTTTTCCATTGAACATTTTTGAAGTTTGGATAATTTGCGCCCTCCCATCTTTTACCTCATTAGGGTGTGCGCTCTAAGTAATTTTGTTGGATTTATGACTTTTTGCCCCAAATGGCTTTTGTTTACATTAGGATGAGAATTAACTTCTGAAGTTTCAAAGCTGCCTTTCGTCAGGTAAGAGTTGTATTTGCATTTTCCTAACTTTTAGCATATAAAACAGAAATTATGTCAAAACTTTTAATTGTTAAACTATGTTATAAATTATATTCCATTTTATGAATTTGTCCATTTTTTCAATTTTTATTTCATGTCTTTGTTTTTAAACAAATAAATGTGTATTCTCAACTTTCAGAGTATTCTCAAAATCTTGGTAGTGTAAAAATAACTCATGAATTTATTGAATAGTAGTTATAGCATATAATTTTGGTTCGTTGTAAGTTCCTTACTTTCAGTTGAAAAAAAATTGTTTTTTTTTAAAGTTCGATTTGACAAAACTGATGTTGAATTCTTTAGTTTCTTTGCCTAAGCTGGACAAAGATCTTTTTGTAAGGTTTGTTGAGATTTTTAAAACCTGAAAATGAAAATAAACTAATCGAAGAAATAAGATCAAAGATTTTCTGATGACAGTTAAGAGCGATGTTGAAACCTTTCCAAAAAAGGTTATTGCTTTGCAGTTTATGCAACATATCTGGAAAACTATTTCAAATAAACCGCGTCGTAATATTTCATCATATTTATAGACTTTTGAATAACTACTGAAAACACACTACTGAAAGCTCTACTGAAAACACAAAACTAACGCAGCACAGAAGCATTACGAGCAGAAAAAGTCACCTGCAACAAATAACAGACTAATTTATAAGACTTTCAATCAGGGAAGTATCCAGGATTTTTGTTCAGGGGGGTTTTTACTAATTTTTGACTTATTTTTTTTGGGGGGGTTACTAATTTTTGACTCAGTTTTCGACTAATTTTACTGATTTTTACCTAGGTTTTACTAATTTTCGACTTATTTTCGAGTCGGTAAAAAATTTAGGTGGGGGGGGGGGTCCCACCGGGGAACCCCCCCCCCCCTGGGTACGGCCTTGCTTTCAATAGTCTTTTCCCAGCCAATGCAAAATTTTAATTCTCCAAAAACCACAAGCAAGCTCGATTTTTAGTAAAGCACTAGTTTTCTAAAATGTTAAAAATATAGTGAGAAATTAGAAACCGACAAATCTATTTGGAACTAGCTCGTAAGCATCTTATTACATCAAACCCATCTTTTGAGTCCTTCAAGCCAAGGCGTAACAATATATACTACCTTGTTTTTAAATGGGCTGAAACACTAGTGTCATTACCAACACTTGTGATTTGTCTTGTACCACGAATTTACAAAACTTTTTAAACTAAAATAAAATGGTAAACATCAAGGCCGTATCCAGGCGGGGGGGGGGGTTTTCCGGTTTTCCCCCCCCCCCCGAAATTTTTGACCGAGTCGAAATTAAATCGAAAATTAGTAAAACCTTGGTAAAAATCAGTAAAATTAGTCGAAAACTGAGTCAAAAATTAGTAACCCCCCCCTGAAAAAAATCCTGGATCCGCCCTTGGTAAACATGCATTAAAAAATGCAAAATTTTCTCAGATCTTGAGAAAGTGATGAACCCACCAGGTAAAGACGGGTTTGGAGTTAATAGCAATTAACATATGAAAACAATTTAGAATAGATCTTTCGAACAACTAAGCAAAAAACTACCAAAATGCATATTCTACCATAAAAGAATACGCCAACTGTTCATCAAGAGTCAAAAGGAAATAAAAAATCCTCCAAGACATCTCTCTTTATATATCATTAGTGGAACTTTCATTCTGGAAGGCTATATAGCCTAGAAGGGATTTTCATTATCCCTTAATATACGAGGGAATGATTTCGAATTGAACCTACGTTTCGGGAAGCCTATTTTGGAGTTACGTGAGGTGCGTCGGCCACAATGTAGGTAATTGGACACCAACTGGTAAATTAGATATAGTTTATATGTGGTTCTTCCTTGTTTACTGAGATATTAATCCAAGGAGATGGGAAGGTTGAGAGATAAAACAAGAAAATATAGAAAGAGGCACTGTGAATGTACATATTAAAAAAAAATCAACAATTCATGTTTGATAATGAAAAATTCTTGATTATTAGATTCTTGATAATTAAAAAAAAACTCTTTTGCATGCTTGATGAATGATCTGCATCGTTTAGATGTTGCTCCGTCAGATTAGAATATTCCTAAATTAAAATAAAAAGGTGTGAAGGCTGCTACACTTTCCCCAAGAGTTCTCTTTTAAAGTAGCTGCTATCTTAGATATTCCGTCGGCTTGAAAAAATGGTCACGTATTTTGTTTATTTATCGGCATCTGCGGGGAGGGGTCTCCTTTGTTTCAAGGGTAATATCAGGCTTTCCTTTCGGCAGTTATCTCCTGCTTCACTGAAGAACAAAAGCTATGAACCTGGATGTCTGTGATACACTTTCTAATAAATTACAGGCTTAATGTTCCGTGACGAAGCAAGCGGTACTGAGGGGAAGGCTTAATATTTCGGCCCGATGATTCTATCCCGAGGAAAAGCATTTTAGAAACACATTATAAGAAAAAGGTAAAACTATGTATAAATTTTGTGCTTATCCAAGGATAAGTCCTAAATTTGAAAAGCAAAGCTATTTTACGTAGTGCACAACTTCCATTTGAAATGAGGATCTTAAAATAAAAGAGGTAATGTCTACAGTCTCAAAAGGGGAGTTTTCGCTCCGAAATTTTCCAACTTTTGAGAAAGATCCTTCAGGTCTATATGCAGGAGAGATTGAAATTAACCTAGATATACCTTTATATATATACAAATATAGCAGGACTAGGCTTGCAATGTTGACCCTAAGAGGGCAATTTTTTAGAAATATTTTTAGTTTGAAATTAAAGATAATATTCTTAGGTTTATGTCAAAAAGGTTGGAAGGGGTGGGAGTATTCCTTATGAGCTATAGTTTCAAATAAATCATCCCTTGAAACATTAAGGTGTTACGACGGACACGAAAAATCATTTGTAGCCTTTCATGTATGGGAATTTCGTATAAGTACGAAGAAGAACAATATTTATCGGCCCTATTTTACAAATTTTTGCTCAAGAAATAATCGTTTATAATAATTATTTTCTATATTTTTTAGAATAAATTAGATTCTAAGCTTTAATTCACTAAATAATCTAGGAAAAATTATCTAATAAAATATTAGAGTCTTTTTCAAGATTTTCTAAAATTAAATATAGTAGAAAACAAAAATGAAAAATAAAAGAAATAAAATTAAATACATTTCGCAAATTCCGAAAAAAAGAAGGAAAACTGCTTCCTATTTTGGTACTGAGATAACCATGTACTTGAATGAAGATGTACCCTTACATGATTTTTCAGCATCAAGCACGGTCACAAACCAACACAAGGAAAACAGAAGAAGTGAGTATAAGAAGACAGTTTGGATTGAAAATTAAATTCTCTTCAACTATTAAGCTAAAAGGAATGAAAGCATAAGCATTTTTTTTGCAATTACTTAAACTGATTTACTGAAACACGAGTAATGACAGCAAAAACTATGACAAAATTTGGATTTTGGAATGTAAGGACACTAAAACAGCTGACAAAACCTGAACAAATACTCAGAGAGATGAAGAAGTACAAGCTAGATCTCCTTGCTCTGAGCGAAGTCAGGTGGATTGGATCTGGACAGAAACTACTAGGAGAGGGTTACTCGCTAGCTTACAGCGGAAATGAATCCCGGCACCAGGCTGGAGTTGGGATAATGCTGTCTGACCGGGCCACTAAAGAACTAGTTGAATGGAAGCCAGACAGTGAGAGGTACTTACTTGCAAGAAGTGTAACCAACCATATGAAAATTTCAATCATTGCATATTAAGCTCCTACGAATGATGCAGACAATACTGATAAGGAGTCATTCTACCAAGCTCTTTAGTCATTTACATCAGAAGTCTCATCACATGACCTTCTTTGTGTGGCTGGGGACTTCAATGCAAACTTCGTAGATAATTTCGGAGACCACACTGCCTTTCCATGACAATAAATAAAAGTTCAAATAGGGATAAAATCCTTTTAATAGACAGTGATGATGATAACAGTGATAGAAATTCACAAAAATACTTCGGTCACATATGCAGTGACCGTCATCAGTAGTGAAACTAAACTAAAACAATTTAAAACAGTAGTTGATATATAAAATCAATTAAAAATACATATTGTTTAATTCTCTAATTTTTTACAAAGCAAGGGCGGAAGCTAGCCTCTTTGACCTTCTTGGATTTGGTTCACTAGCGTTCAATGATATAACACTTGGACAGAGGTCAACTACATTGGATGTCAACTACATAGAGCTCAATTCATCCAATGTAGTTGACCTCTGTCCAAGTGTTATATCATTGAACGCTAATGAACCGAATCCAAGAAGGTCAAAGAGGCTAGCTCTTCACTGTAGCTCTTCACTAGCTAATAACTGTTATCATCATCACTGTCTATTAAAAGGATTTTATCCATATTTGAACTTTTATTTATCGTAATGCAAACTTCGGAGCAGAAAGAGACTACTGTCTGCAAGTCCTAGGGAGACATGGTCTTGTTGAAATGAACAACAACGGAGCCCTCCTGCTAGATTATGCTCTGTTTAATGATCTTATAGTCGGCACAACTTATTTTGAACATAAAACCATCCACAAACAGTCATTGATCTCGCCAGAAGGAAGGACGAAGAACCAAATAGATCATCTCCTAATCTCAAGGCGATGGCGGACAAGTCTTCTGGACGTACGTGGCTTCACAGGGGCAGATGCCCAGTCGGACTACATCCTGATGGTAACAAAATTGAAAGTCAAGCTGAAAGCGCACAAAAATGTAAAATTGAATTCTGCGAAGCTTTATGATGTGAATAAGTTACACGTCCGAGAAACCCGAAGAAACTTCTGTATAGTTTCGAAGAACTCATTCGCTTTGCTTGAAATAGAAAACTGCAGAGACAGTCCGGAAACAGCACGGCTAAAAATGAAGAAAACATACAATCAAGCTCCTAAGGATGTGCTCGGGTATAAGAAGAAACTGAAGGCAAGATGGATATCACAAGAAACTTGGAAACTAATCAATGAGCGCAATGACTTAAGACAGCAAATTCTCTCTGCTGGTGGCGACAGACCTTCGGTCTTCGTAAATATCCTGCATAGAATGAAGGACAAAGAAATCAAGAAGTTGGCAAAAGCTGACAAGCGGAGATCTGTAGAAGAGAAGGCTAGACTAGCAGAGGAAGCAGCTGGAAAAGGAGACTCCAAACCAGTTTACAGGCACACAAATGAAATGCTAGAAAAGCTGCCCAGCCGATCCAGCCAAGTCAAAGATGAGAGCGGAAATGTTCTCACCGAAACTGAGAAAATTGACGAGAGGTGGGTATCCAACTTCTAAAAGGTTTTAAGCAGACCAAGACCCACTGACTGAGAAAGTATTCCTTCTATGCCATTTCTTAACCTGAAAGTTGACGAAAATCCCCCAACTTCGGTGGAAAGACATGTCGCAGTGAAGAAACTCAAGAATGGAAGATCACCTGGTGAAGACTGCATAACTTCAGAAATGATCAAGGTATCAGTGATGACATGCCTCTCAGTGCGGATAACACTGATTGCAACAGTCTGGCAGTCTGAAAAGGTCCCTGGAGACTCGACCAAAGGGATAATTGTTAAGATATTTAAGAAAGGTGATGCACTTATCTGCTGCAACTGGCTAGGTGTAGACCTAATATCAGTACCAAGTAAGGTTTTACAGGTAGACCTTATTTTGACCTCATATTCACGCTCAGGACTTTGATAGAAGAAGCAAATCAGTGGTCCAACAAGATATACATGCTCTTCTTTGATTTTGAAAAGGCCTTCGATTCTGTGGACCGTGACACACTCTGGGAAATTCTACCGTATTATGGTGTCCCCAAGAAAATAATAAGTTTGATCATGGCCTTTTACGAAAATATGGAATGTTGTATAAAGACAGAGAACAGAGCAACTAGATACTTCGAAATTATGTCAGGAGTGCGACAGGGATGCATTTTATCAGATTTTTTATTTGTTATTTTAACGGACTATGTTTTGAGAGAAGCGACTGGCTTTGGAGTAAGAGTCGGAAACAAAATCCTATCGGGCTTCGACTTTGAGGATTATGTGGCACTTCTGGAAAGGACAAAGCAGCGACTCCAGAAGTTCCTTAACAAAGTGAGCGTTAAAGCGGAGAAAGTTGGCCTAAACATCAACATAGACAAGACTAAATCAATGGCAACATCAGGCTCGCCAGTCGAGCTCCTGTACAAAAATCGTAGAGTCGAACAATTCCATGAATTTAAGTACCTCGGAAGCTGGGTCGATTACACAGGAGAGGTGCAAAATGAAGTCAAGAGAAGAATTGGCATGGAAAACGCTTTTTTCAACAAACCTAAGCCAGTATGGAAATCAAAGAATTACTCGCTTGCACTAAAGCTATGACTTCTTAGTAGCAAAGTTTTGTTCGTGTTATTGTATGCCAGTGAGTGCTGGAAACTAGGTGTTGGGACAGAGAAAATACTTACAGCTTTTCAAAATATGCGCATGAGATGCATGCTAAATATCGATTGGGTCAAAAAGTCAGCAACATCGAGGTCCGCAAAAGAACTGGCCAGCCGCTTATTACTGAAGTGATTAAGAAGAAGAGATGGAGCTATCTTGGCCACGTCCTTCGGATTGAGGACTCCAGAATCCCGAACCAGGTTCAACAATGGCATCCGCGTGGGCGTCGACAGAGGGAAAGACCGAGAAACACACTCAGACGAAAGTACGATCGTTATCTACCGTCGTACTCACACATCACTACAACCCCAGTGGGACGATGTACTCGCCACAGCGCCAATACGTGACGCTTACCGAGGCTTCTTCGATGACCTATGTGCCACAAATGGCTCAGGAGGACCCAAGTCTAAGTACTAAGTAAACTGATTTTGTTGTTTGGAAAACAGAAGAAATGATTATAAAAAGACAGTTTTGATTGAAAACTAATATCTTTTCAACTATTCACTACTTCAATGAAAATAATGATCAAATAATATTCGTTTCTTTACAACTACTTAAACTGATTTTGTTGTTTGGAAAACAAGACAAATAATTATAAAAAAACATTTTTGATTGAAAGATAAATATCATTCAACTATTAAATATAATAAAACTACTGATTCAAATCACAAAAATTACCTACTCAGGATAAAGTTACAATTTTACAAATAAATACTAGTCTCTCCAGTCACAGATCAGTATCAAAACAGAAAGGACAAAATAAATCATCAGATGGGACACCCATTAGGAAAATAATTAGGAGATGGTAAGGAATAGACAAAGTAGGCTATTTCATGTAATTTGTTTTTTTTTTCTTAATATGTGTTGACTTGAATTGCGTCCAGTTTGGTTGCTAATAAGTAGATGCTTTTCATTTTTCTCTGGCGTTAAAATTTTTGTTTTATCGTCACTGAGAGGAGAACTAAAAAAGAAAGTAAAAAAATTGATCACCTGATGCTACAAAATCTTCAACTATTAAATTCGTCTAGCCTTTGACCTAGCAATGCTTCTTTTCAAAAATAAATGATAGGTTTAAAAGTAAATATAAGAAATAGAAAGCATTTTTTATTTTCGTATTAATGTACAACTTTTACTATGCTAATATAGAAAAGAGATATCCCTATGGCCCTCCTTGGGGTAACTACTTTATATCTGTCAGTCCAGCTGTACTCTTATGACCTTATGACCTCTGTCATGCAAACTTTATAGATCAGTTAACAAACTGTCATTAGATAGCCTATAGCCCGAACAATTGATATTGGGAATTGAATCTGGCTCTAAACGGCCTAATATGTTATTTGGTAGGATCACAGACAATTATCTTGATGCAAATATGCTATCTAGAAAGAAAACATACGTGTTTAGAGAGAATATTGTCTTTATTGATCACCTTGCTTTCTTCCTGGCTTTGTTTGCCTTGAATATACACTTCTCATTTCCACTTTGTATATACTCCTATTTACATAGGTTAATAGAAGAGCTTTTGATTGTTTAAGAATAAGGGAAAGTCCTCCAAATCTTGATTAATAGTCTGTGTTCCTGTTAAAAATTTTCTTCTAACTTGGAAGCAGAAACGTTCTTGGAAGCAACTAACTTGGAAGCAGAGAAGCAGAAACGGGAGAATGTTAAAAAAATGCTGATACCTTAAATTAGTCAGCAATTAATTATGAAAATGAAAAGTGTAGAAGCAATTAATCTTAAATACTTGACAATAATGTACGTGATATTTATATTTTTTTAAGGAAGCAATAGAGCTTTGTGGCTCATCTCAGCACAGGTCTTCAAAATTCTAAACAGTTTGGAAGAAGAAACTGAACACAAATTATCAGAACTTGACAATTGCTATACAGGGATATAGTCTCAAAAGGCTGTCGCTGACAAGGAAAAATCTGCAAAAAAATTAATTGCGGGTCAACGGGTGTTTTCGGTTGTGTAAAACTATAGGGTGTGTATAAAATCTTCTTTTGAAATAATTCATTCTGATTACGGATAGGGTTACCCCCCCCGGTGAAAAAATCACTAGATTTTAAAAATGTTTTGGCTGATTTGGTAGTTTTCATCAAAATTCTAGTGATTCATGTGCTTATTTAGTGACTTTTTATTTAGGCAATATAAAAAAAATCATTAAGAAATACTGATAAATCACTAGGGGTGGCAATCCTGTTGCAGGTGAGTCTTAGGCTTTGGATGGGAGCTGGATGGAAATCATCCATCCATGTTTTCATGCTGGATTTATTCAGCAAAGTGTATTTTTGCTTTTATCCTTCTCTTAACCATCTCTTGTTGAAATTGGAGAAGAGCTTTAGTTCAACTCTGCCTGAGATCAGAGTAGAACGAGATGGAGAAATCCATCTTTTTATTGAGCGAATGGTTGTTTTCACGAGGATGGGAGGTGAACAAGAGTTCAACTCCCA
Organism: Artemia sp. Kazakhstan ARC1039; assembly: GCA_029168905.1. Taxonomy (NCBI): domain Eukaryota; kingdom Metazoa; phylum Arthropoda; class Branchiopoda; order Anostraca; family Artemiidae; genus Artemia; species Artemia sp. Kazakhstan ARC1039. The sequence continues at coordinate 18,968 of JAQQPU010004147.1, read as the reverse complement.
TCCTTGTGAAAATGGGCCCTTAATAGAAAGAAGCCAAAATGAATGAGCTTACACCAGGTGAAGCATGTTGGAGTTGCACAGCCTGGCGAACCATGATATGGTAGTGTGGAAATGGGTGAGACATTGTGGAATGTGAAGTGAGGTAGCCTAACCTAAAGTAAAGTGGTGCTACATGGTAGAAATTTTTGGCTACATGGCTACATGGTAGAGGATTATAGTATAGGGAGGAGGATACTATACTATCCTCCTCCTAGTATTAGGAGGAGGATAGTATAGGCGGCTCTCCTTCTGGTGACAAACAAGAAGCAGGACGCCTTCAAAATGGGATGGAAGGAGATTTTAAGAGAGGGTTTAAAGGAGACTGAAACTTTATCAAAGAAAGCTACAAATAAGATTGAAAAGATTGGAGTGGAGGGGGGGGGGGTGAATGTACAGCTGTTTCAACCTCAGATAGATTGATGTTCTAGCCAGTGCTTGCTAGTTGTAGTAGTGGTTCTTTCAGTCCTTTTTAGGCGAATATGTTATCTTTCGGTATACTAATTATGTTCGAAGTTTTTACTTTTTGAAATTATATAATACAAATCCAAAATGTACCTTAAAACCCCGCTCAAATTGATGAAATTCTGTTTCCAAAGCCAGGACACAAACAAAAATGAAATCCCGCTTTATCCCTCTAAGTTAAAACTTAGGTCTTAATTTCAAGTTGGCCTAGTTCTAGGTCAACTAAGACTTAGGTCTAAGTTTTGACTTGTCTCCTATGATGAATTGAACTGGATAGAAATCGGAACAGATTTAAATCCATTAAATAGAACTAGGCTGAACAAAATGAAGAAACAATGTTTCGCTATACTAGGTGATTCACAAGGAAAAGTTTTAGCTTGATCTCCGAGACGAGACACACAACAGGGTATGCTTCCCAAGCACCGTATGAAATACGTATTTATGTATATCATCTTTTAGTGAGGCCTGCAGAGTATATACAATCAAACAGTTCGGGGTAACAAACTGTAAGTAAGAAGCGACCCGGCTCAATAGTAACCGAAACTCTAAAAAACGGAATCGAGTATTTCTTTTTATAGAGGAAAAAAAAAACTAGTGGTGTTCCCTGCTCAACGAACCGCTCTTTACGTTAAAGTTTTTTATAGTTTTATAAAGCAGAGTTGTGAGAAAGAGTCAAACTTTAGCGTAAAGAGCGGGGCGCTGAGCAGCGAACAGACTCTTTCATATAAAAAATAATTTCTGTTCATTTTAAGTTCTAATGTCTCTTCTTACTCTCAGTTAAAAGAAAACTTGTTTTTTTTTATTTTCTCTATAAAAAGAAATATTCAATTCCCCTCAAAGACCAACGGACTCTGATTGTATGGTAAAAGAATGTTCGCTTCTTACCCATTTGTATAGCATCCCGTAATTGTTTCAAGACTGCTGATTGGCTACGAGCTACAGACACTTACCAATTATACAAATTAAGATGGTAAGAGTATAGAATGAATCTATTTCAATGTTGTCAAGTCCTTTGTTTTGGGGCACAAAGCTGTGTACTTTTACCTTTGAACGGATGATTAATTAAAACTTCTTATGACGATTTTCTTGATTAGACTGGATATACCATGGAAAAAGAAAAAGTAGAATGATGCAATTGATCAATCTAAAGATAATGCTAGAACAATAATTCCACAATTACGAAAAGTCATACAATCTTGGCTCCATGTAGTCGAATCCTTGTTGCCATAGAAACAGAAAAAGAGTCCATTCTAATAGAAAAAGTTCTGCAGTTTAGGAGAAAATTAAGCAACATTTAGAGACAGGTATCTAAATTCGTTCCATATAATTGATTTTTAGAGATGGCTTTATATAATAATAATATATATTGAAAACCCGTCGTATACAATAAATGTACAATGACAGAGTATAGAAAAATGCGAAAAGAGGAAACAAAACGATAATATACTAAAGAAAAAAAATAATAACAACAAAAGCAACAACTTCTTAAATAGTATACAAAATAGTACGAAAAGTGGAAACTGAAAGATAACATACTCAAAGATTACAACAGAAACAACAACTTCTTCGAAAATAGCAACAAAGACAACAACTTTTGAAAGTAGAAAAAAAAGAACAAAAAAGGGAAACAACAGGGAAAATTAAACAAGCAAACTTGCCCGCTCGTGCTTTAGAATTTCTGGTTTTGTTTTTTGCCGGCTAATAAGTGTCTCAACAGCTAGATTTGGGTCCGCTAGGTTGTAGGGCCGAATCAGAAAACTATTTTTTGTCCAAGGTGGCAATTTTAGTAGGTACTTTGCAAAACGGAAAAATAAAGAGCGGATTTTAGACTTTTCAGGGTTTGCCAATAAATTCCAGAAAGGGGTCACATATAATATATGTGGCAGAGCGGTAGCGTTGTAAATACTTACCAGTAGTGGACGGTTAAATCTCAGAGTGGATTTAACGATCAAAGCATAGGAGCTGGATATTCGCCGTTCAAGATGTGAGATCAGGAGGGATCGGGTATGCTGTAATGAGGAACCTATTGGCAGCCCCAGATATACTATTTTATCAACTGGTTTTACTGATTAATCACCTAGAGTGATATTAGTAGGAGGGTCATTCTTCCAATTATAAAGCAAGACTTCCGACTTTTGGGAGCTAAATCTCAGACCGACTTTTTCGTAGTTGGACTGCAGACATGAGAATATTTCTGAAAGGCGGTTAAGCGTCCGGCTTAGATTCAGCGTGTCATCAGCAAAGCATACTAGGGAGATGTCAATGGAACTGAGAATGCATGATGAAGGACAGCTGTCTTGAGGTTCAATAATGTAGTTGTTGAAGAAATTGGGGGATAAAACTGCTCCCTGACGAGCACCTTTACGGACTGGTATCAAAGCTGACCCTGGGTCTGGCGGAAGGCCTTTATCGGGAGGGAGCTTGAGTCACACGTGAAGGCGAGAATAAAGATCACGGAAATCCCGGATGATATTTGAGTTCACTCCTCTTTTAGCTGAGTTTAGCAACATAAGCGCATGAATCAATGAATCAAACGCTCTCTGCAGGTCTAAACCCCCGATCGCTAGACTTTCTCCTGATTTGTGTGCATCCAGGAGTGCATATACAACGACATGGAGCGCTTCCGCACAACCAATGCCGCGTTGGAAACCGAATTGTCTTGGTGGACTGCAACACAGTTTTTCAAACTCATCTACGAATAAAAGCTCAAATAACTTGCAGATAGTGGTAGCAACCGTGATTGGACGGAAAGAGGAGCATTGCATGGTAACTTTTCCTTTTTTAGGAACTGGCGTAAGATCTCCAATTGAGAAAGTGGTTGGGACAATACCCTGAATGAGGATAATCTGCATCAGGAGGGTTACATGAATAATGAGAGCGGGCCCATCACTTTTTAGATGGAGTGCACTGATCCCGTCTATCCCAAAAGATTGTTTAGGTTTTAGGTGAGAGGTGGCCTTGCATACAGCTCCCTCCGTTAATAGATAATCACTCCGAGGACAACTATCTAAGAAGTCGTCCAACTCAGCTTCGTATCTTTCGTTGAGGGTTGGGTCAGGAGGCGAAAATTCTGACCCATAATATGCATACCATTCAGAATCAGGGATAGCAGATGCGGATAAAGACTCATCGCTTTTAGAGGACAGAAAACGCCAAAGGAGAGAAGGATTAATTTTGGCCCGTGTAGATTCGATATCAATCATCTTTTTTCTGTGAGCTTTTAGCTCCTTTGCGAATTTTCTTTTTGTGAGCAGGTGGATTGAATTGACTACCCCCGAACAGGGTTGTCCACAAGAAACCCAAAGTTGAAGCCAAAATTTAGATTTAGAATGGGTATCCACTAACTCTGGATTTTCAGACCAGCCAGGAAGGGTATGATGACGGGGTCTACTTAGAGGGACGGCAGCTTTTTCAGCACAGCGAAGGACATGGCCAATTTCTGCGCAAAAAAAGTCAACTGATAGTTGTGTTTCCTCCCTTGAAAGAGCAGTTAATCCAGAGAGAAGATGGAAAGGGACACGGATCTTACTAAGGACTCTGGCGGCTTCTTCTTGAAATAAAACAGGGTTAATTTTACGCCAATCACGGCGAGACCTAGGAGGTGTTTTCGAAGTTGTTTGCGCTTGTGTATCTGAGCTGTGGCAAGGAATCTCGGCTGAGAACTGTATTGGTAAGTGATCAGACAGCTGAAAATCAAGCACAACCTTGACAGGCGAAATCCTGAGATTTGCAGACGCAACGACGTGATCGAGATCTGATGTGGACATTGAGGTGTGTACATGTGTAAAATTTAAATCTTTGCACTTGAGGTCAAACTGGTCTCCAAAAATACTAAGCAACAACGTAGAACGTAAAGACCTAGATAAGAGCGGTTCATTCAAGTCGCAATTGAAGTCATCAACTAATATGCATTGAAGGCTTAAGGATCTAATACGGTTAATACACTGGCCGAGTTTATCACTAGAATAAGTAAAAGCACGCTCCGAACGCTCATCATGGTAATTTGTAGGCAAATATACATTAATAAAAACACAGCCCTTAACACGAATCGCCAGGAAATTATCATTGACTTCAAATACACTAGATCTTAGAGTCGAACGAACAAAAGTGGCAATACCACCGGAGGGTTGCCCTTTTCCACTTAGCTGCTTCGCTGAAACTGAATAAACCGATACTGAACTATTAAAACTAAGAATACTTTTACTGCGGCTTGTGACGAAATGTTCTTGTAAACAGACAACTTTATTTTGCTCAAAAACAACATCTAAGATCGGAATTTTATTCGGGAACGAGCCATTAATGTTCCACGATAAACATTTAACTGCAGTTGCTTCAGATGTCATTTCTTTTGTGGATTACTGTTTGAGGGACATTTTACACTGTAACACGTGTGACTGCCGAATTTGCATTCAACGCAGAATGTCGGCTGTCTGCATGGTTCATCTAGCGTAGAACGATGTTCACTTGAGGCACATCTAGAGCATAAAGGTTCAGCCGTACACTGGGAAGCGAGATGACCGATTTTGTGACAGTTATAGCCTCGTCTTGGCAAGAACTTAAACGGATCAGCAGGTAGAAGCTCGTAGCCGATAATCACCGAAACACTCAGAAATTGTTGGAGCTCACTGAAAGTGTCAAAATACACTTTGAAAGAACGGGATTTTCCACACTGTTCAGTCTTCGTACTATTCGGGATTAGATTTTTTAGTCCTTCACAGTTTATATCCTCAGGGACATTTCGAAGCACAGCTATGTGCAGGGGTTCTCGAACAGTAATCTTGAGATCGGGCTTGGAAGATTTCGCTTTCTCAACGATTTTTGCTGCTGCAGCTTTCGACCTGACCACAAGCTTCCATTCGTTTGCAGACTTGCGAAGTTCACTAATGTCATTTGTTTTTTACAGAAACTGTCTATGAATGCTTTTCGGTCATTTGGGCCATTGAGCTCCTTGGGGGGATTTTTCAAGACAACAGAATAGGTAGAGTTTCTGGGCTTGGATGTTTCAGGTGCACTACGACTGCTTGTGAAAATACTGGTGGCTGGAGCGGACTGGGTAGCCAAAAAATTATCAAGCTTCCGAGAGAGTTCATTTACTTTGGCAGTAACTGTTGCATTCACGGCATCTCCGATGACCGGAACCGAGCAGGGGTTAAATATGACAAATTTTGGCATGCTCACATTATTTTTTGCAGCTGAAACTAGAATTTTGCACATTTCAATGATATTGTCTTCATCTTTAGAGTAGGAAACAAGACGATTCGTAATATTCAACTCAGTATGAAGGATTCGCTTTGCCTTTATAAAATCTTCATGTGTATAGAAAGCAACACACGCTTTTACGATACACTCCAATTTTATTCCATCTGTAAGTGCTCTCGTTACACAATTCAGTAACGGATTCAAAATAATTTTTTCACTTTCAATCATCGTAGTTCCAAGCGTAATTAAATCTAAATGTAAAGTCACGAAATAATGACTTACCCGCAAGGGGGGCTTTTTTAAGTCCCCCCACTTTCCAATAAACTCCTTCTAATTATCCGAATGAAATAATTCAATCCAAATGAAAACTCAATCCAATCAAGCAGGCAGTGACGTCACAATGGAGTTACAGCTTTGTAGTCCGAGAAATTGTTTTCAAGGTCACTGAATTAATGAGATTTCAAAATATATTTTGCACTCTGATTTAGGATTAATCTCTTAAAGACTCGCAACGACTCTTTGCTTTGGATATTACTGCTGCATCTAACAAGTCACTACAGCACAATGCTACTTGAGGCCAACACAATAGCTCGCGCTTTTCCTAGGCCCAGTCATGGGCAGCGCAATAGCGCTGCCTAAATAAAGAACAATGTGGACAAAATGTATTTTTTCATTCTTTTTTTTTGGTTTCTTGGTCTTAGACCAGGGCACTTCGTATCGAAGGAGTTGTCGTATAAACTTCGAAAAGGGCTCATTCGATTGTAAATTGAAATGGCTTGTGCCCTTTTTAATAGTCGAAAGTGATTGGAAGGCAACTAACACCCCTTCCACGCGCACCACACCATTTCCCCAAACAAATCCAATCAAAATTTTGATTTAGCCATTTTGTTCAGCGTAGTTGATTTTCCTGATAGAAATTATGTTTTTGAGGAGGGCACTCCCACACAGCCCTCAGGGCAAGGGCTGTAAGTCATGCCCTGGGGGCATATAAGGTTTTAAAGAAAGCGTTGTCGTAGGAACTTCAGAAAAGACTTGTTCGATTGGAAATTCAAAGGGCTAGTGCCCCTTTTAATATTCAAAAGTGATTGGAGGACAAATAACGCCCCTCTTACGCCCATTTTTCACCAAACACGTACAATCAAAATTTTGAGATAGCCATTTTGTTCAACGAATTTGAAAGGTCTGGAAATTAGGTCTTTGAGGATGACATGCCCCCCCCCACAACCCTCAGGGCAAGGGCTGTAAGTTATGCCCTTGGGGCATATAAGGTTTTTTTATATAAAGCGCTGTCATAGAAACTTCAAAAAGGGCTCATTTGATTGGAAATTGAAATAGCTAGTGCCCTTTTTAATAGTCGAAAGTGATTGGAAGGCAACTAACAACCCTTTTCCGCCCACCAATTATCCAAATGCATCCAATCAAAATTTTCAGATAGCCATTTTTTTTTCAAAATAGTTGAAAGGTCTGGAAATTATAATCTAAGAGGATGACACTCCCCCCAAAGCCCTCAGGGTAAGGGTTTTAAAAGATTTACAAATTAGGTCTTTGAGGATGAAACCCCCTCAGAACCCTCGGGGCAACGGTTTTAAGTCATGCCCTGGGGGCATATAAGGTTTTTATACATAGTGATGTTGTAGAAACTTCAGAAAGGGCTCATTCGATTGGAAATTAGAAGTGCTTGTGCTCTTTTTAATAGTCGAAAGTGATTGGAGTATAAGTAACACCCCTCTCACACCTACCGTTTCTCCAAACACATCCAATCTGAATTTTGAGATAACCATTTTGTTCAACGTAGTTAAAAAGTCTGGAAATTATGTCTTTGAGGAACACACTTCCCCCACAGACCTAGGGGCAAGGGTTGTGATTGATGCCCTGGGGCATATAAGGTTTTTTTTATAGAAAGCATTGTCGTAGAAACTTTAAAAAGGAATCATTCGATTGGAAATTGAAACGGCCAGTGCCCTTTCTAATAGTCGAAAGTGATTGGATGGCAAGTAACGCCGCTCTCACGCCCACAATTTTCCCCAACACATCCAATCGAAATTTTGAGATAGCCCTCAGGTCACAGCCCTCAGGTCAAGGGTTGTAAGTTATGCCCTGGGAACATAAGGTTTTTATAGAAAGTGTTGTCGTAGAAACTTCAAAAAGGGCTCATTCGAATGGAAACTGAAACGGCTAGTGCCGTTTTCAGTAGTCGGAAGTGGGGCAACTAACCCCCTTCTCACGCCCACCATTTCCCCAAACACATCCAATCAAAATTTTGAGATATCAATTTTCTTCAACGCAGTTGAAAGTTCTGGAAATTAGGTCTTTGAGAATGACCCCCCCCCCCTAGCCCTCAGAGCAAGGGTTGTAAGTTATACCCTGGGGCATATAAGGTTTTTAATGAAAGCGTTATCTTAGAAACTTCAAAAGGGCTCATTCGATTGGAAATTGAAAGGGCAGTGCCTTTTATAATAGTTGAAAGTGATTGAAGACCAACTGACGCCCCTCTCACGCCCACTATTTCCCCTAACACAACCAGTCAGAATTTTGAGATAGCCATTTTGTTTAACGTAGTTGAAAGTTCTGAAAATTAGGTCTTTGAGGATGAAAAACCCCTCACAGCCCTTAGGACAAGGCTTGTAATTTATGCCCTGGGAGCATATAAGGTGTTTATAGAAAGCTGTGTCGTAGAAACTCAAAAAGGGCTCATTCGATTGGAAATTGAAAGGGCTAGTGCCCTTTTTAATAGTCGAAAGTGATTGGAAGGCTTGAAATTTTTATAGTAAAGATCGATGTGGGTACAATGTATTATTTTTTCTTTTCTTTTTTTGTTTAGACCAGGGCACTTCGTATCGAAGGAGTTGTCTTAGGAACTTCGAAAAGGGCTCATACGATTGAAAATGGAAAGGGATAATGCCCTTTTTAATAGTTGAAAGTTCAATGAGGGCAACTAGTCCCCCTCCCACGCCCGCCCTCACATTTGCCCATTATGTTTAAGATCTAAATGTTGCCTTAAGATTCGATCAAAATGCACTGTCCTAATGCTAATTCCCAATAAGGCATCTCAGCAGTATCCCAAGACCGACTGAGGGTATTATGTACATAATTTCGGGGCTACTTCTGCTATTACAGTTTAACCAAATCAAAACAGCGCAAGTGTATCCAAGCTATCAAAGAAAGTAAACAGATTTTTTTGGGAATGGTATCAATGTCGACATTAATCCGATTTTGGACATTCATTGCAACGTATATATGATATAAAAAAATTGTTATTATTAGCCAGAGAAATTAACTAGATAATTAGCCTGATAAGGATTGAAGATCCCCCTCCAGAGTGTCTGCCTAGTATGTTCAAAGAAATGCAACATTTAGTTGCAGTTTTTGTCTATTGCTGTACATCTTGTATGAAAATTACGTAGGCTACTGTGCATCTTGTACAGAAATTATTACGTATATGGGGAGGTTGCTCCTCCGCGAAGCCTCGCTGTTTACGCTAAAGTAATTTAATGCTTAAAAAAAAACTTCTTATTGTTCTAATTAAACGAACAGTGTTTCGGGAGTCGTTCTTAAAGAATTGGGACAGAATTCAAACTTTAGCGTAAAGAGCGAGGTGTTGAGGAGGAGCAACGCTCCTCATATACGTAAAAATTTCTGTTCGTTTTAAGTTTTAATTTTGCTCCTTACTTTCAATTGAAAAAACTTGTTTTATTTATTTAAGTTTTGATCATTTTTAAGTTGTTCCAGGAAATCTGACTACACCCCACGGATAAATCCCTCTTCTCCACGGATTTATTTTCCAGAAAATTCAGTCCAGATGAAAATTTACCACGAAAAATTACCCCTAACATCTCCCACAACAGGCAAATTTTTTCAGGCTCGAAACCTTTGATGGGCAAGATCAAATTTAATGAAACTTACATAGTTGAAATCAGCATAAAAATTTGATGCTTTTGATATATTTATTGGTATCAAAACTCCGTTTTTTATAGTTTTGGTTACTATTGAGCTGGGTCTCTCCTTAGTTACAGTTCGTGGTAACGAAAAATCAGGCATATTTTCTCAGGCTCGAAACCTTTGATGGGTAAGACTAAACTTGATGAAACTTACATATATGAAATCAGCATAAAAATTTGATTCTTTTGATATATTTGCTGGTAACAAAAGTCCGTTTTTTAGAGTTTTGGTTACTATTGAACCGGGTAGCTCCTTACTTATAGTTCGTTACCACTTACTGTTTGATATTTATGGAGCAAAAAATGGGTTATTTATAGGCCTAGTTCTTCCAGTTCTGTGAATTTTGTCATTGGACCTGAAGGTACCAAGACAAGACAGCTAGATAATTTACTGTAGATATATTATTTTACGAAGCAATTCAGCTGAAGAATTGTTTTGATAAGAAGTGACCTCTCTCCCTGAGTACATGTCCAGTGTATTGACTGAAATTTGGTAATTGGTGTTTTTGTTCACCGACGTTATTGTTTGTCATTTAAATTTATGAACCCTTTTGCGACCACTTCCGATTGTTCAATCGATTTCAAATTTTATTAGTATATGCACTTCTGATGACACTGCAATAATATAACCTTCTTTTAAAAATTTTATGCTTTAATAAAGTAAAATTCATAAAAACAATACAGTAACATCACATCAAGATTTTTCATGTAATGATCGCATCACAACCGAGAGCACTAGAACCGAGAGGACATAGTAACTCGAAATGTGAAGTATGCAAATGTATGCATACTTCACAATACTTCACCTACTTCACAATTGAATAAACACAATATCACGATAATTACATCGAAAAATTAAATACTCGAAGATAATAAATGAAATAAAATAAAATAAAAAATTCAAAATGAACTAAAAAGCAGAATTTTTTCAGGAATCTATGAATATACGTAGCAACAAGGGACGTGAAATGGATTTGGCTTCACCAAACTTGATTTTTTTTAAACTTTACCTCAACTCACAAACTTTTTTCATATATCCATTTATAAATTAGAATAATTTAATATCTATTTTATGTCAAGCTTAATCTGTTTTGCATCCCTCGTTTTCACTTATATTCATAGATTCTAGAAAAAAACCTTGTTTTTTAGTCCATTTTGAAAACGACTATTATTTATTTATTATTTATTATGTCAATGGCTATACACTTTCTTATGAAAATGAACCATTTTCGATGAATAATGCAAAACTGTTCCAGATTAGCAACATCGCAACATATAATGAAAATACTATAAACATATAATGAAAATAGAAACATATAATGAAAATAGCAACATATAATAAAAATACTTCCAATGAATTTACAGAGGATGTTACAAATACTATTATCCAACTTTTAGTAAGGTTTTCAAAATAGGTAAAAACCAATATACAGTCTATAGTTGATGAGGTGTGCCTTAATAGTACATTTATGAAGCGCAATAATTGAGTTATTTACAAGCCATTCTTCTTTCCAGTTCCGTAGATTTCATCATTGAATCAAGGCTAGACAGCTACAAAATCTACTATAACTACACTTTTTACGAGGTAATTCAGCAAGAGAATTATTTTGATACTAGTCATCTTATCCTGGGAAGAAAAATTGGCTTCTTTTATAATGACACTCCTGGAAAGATGAGCATTGATTGTGATCTATTCGGGAAACAAGCGACCCCCTTGGGAGAGATTCCAAGGGATGCAAACAGTCCCCAAGTTGGGGGTAATCCGCCCAAAACGCCTGTCACTGTCCACCGTTTGTATGCTTATAAACCGAACTGATAACAATTCCCATTGCTGTTACGACAAATAACTTTTTCCAGTCTTAGCTAGTAATCAACTTCCCTGTATAGCTCTCTCCCGAGTATTGCCCAGAAAAGAAATTTGTTAACAAGACTTAACTTCTGGGACGTAAATCTTGCATACTATTAGGGATAGATAAACCAAATCGCAAAAGTTTTTCGAAATGGGACTACGAATACGTTCTCTTAATTTAAAAGCTAAGAAGTCAGGGAATCAGACTAAAAAAATTAAAAAACTTAATTTAAAAAGTAAAAAACAGGCGCTATCAGGAATATCAAGTTATAAAGAGTGTAATAATATTTCCTGCTCAAATCGAACCAACTGATTACGTTCATGTCGGGATATTTTGCCAGAAATGGGTTTTTTATTCTCATCACCATAGTCTCTAATTTTAGTAAGCACTCAAATTTTAAGTTTATAAATGTAATAAAAACTATTTATAGGATTTCAGGAAATCATATGGTACTGCTAATAGAAAAAAAAACTTTTAGAGTTCCCAGTTTAATTAGGGAGAAAAAGAAAGATATCATTGATTTTTACTACCCTGTTAAAAGGTGTGCTTTATTCTATTGATTCATTTTTTTGACTTATTTTCCTAAGCCGATGATATTACTCTTTATATCTGGAGAGACAAATAGCATCATTTTTTTGAAGCCTGGTTGGTTTTAAAGCCATACCCAACTGTGACACTGCATCAAAAAATTCTTTTTCGCACAGTAAATGAATATTACTCAAAATCCGATTGGTTTTCTTGTATGAAATTTTAAGCCAATAAAAGGACGAAAAATTACTGACTCACAATATTTTTACAAGCAAATTCTCTGTTTTTCTGTGACTTAATGTCTATTTAATTCAGTTTATTACCAAACTTTAAATAAAAATTAAAATAGCAAAAATAATTTTTAAGTAAATTTTACTTACTAGGCTAAATTGAAGAACAGTTGAATTGGAACAAATATAAATATAGTCATGTTTTGGTTTATCATACATAACCAGTCAGTCAAATAGGGTTTGCAGTCATATTTTGAGGATCTTCCTCATATTCGTAAATAATTCACAATATAATTTTGAAATTTTTGCCGAATATCTGCCACTGCCGGAAAATGGCAGTACTTTTTAAGAAAGTACTGCCATTTATTATAAATCCTATTTGCATATATTTTTATAGAACAGCCTGTCGTTAATATTTAAAGTATTATTCTCAATTTTTATGAAGCTTGCAGAAGTTTCTAAATAAAACCTCGGAAATTTCAAGTCATGAAAAACTCCAAATTTGTCAATTTAACAAACTGTCTTTCATATGAAACACCAGGGGCATCCATCGTAAAAGAAGATTGAAGGGTATTTTGAACTAAAACTCTCAGATGTCATGTATAGACAGGGTTGCCACCCAGCGGTTTAAATCACTAGATTTTAGTGATTTTCTTCAATAAGCTAGTGATTTATGTGCTGATTAGTGATTTTTTAGGCAATATAAAATCACTAGAAATAGTGATAAATCACTAGGGGTGGCAACGCTGCGTGTAGAGCCTATTATGTGCCCCTATTCATCCTGAATGGTGATCCGTACTGGCTGCAGTGTATCTTCTAGCAAAGTAGCGACTGTTCTTGGATCCTGTATGCCTCTGGAGGATTAGAAACTTCTAAATTCAAAGGCTTACGCAAGAAATGTTATGCTCTATCATTGTTAATATTGATTTATTATTTCATTTTGGGCCATCGTGTTTCGAAACATTGAGCCGAAATATTCATTTAGAAAAAAATTCAGTGTCTTAAAATCATTCCTCATTGGTTCAATTTTTATTATTTTCATTATGGAAAAGCAGTCTGGCCTTCATCGTTATTTATATCTACTGATTCAGGGAAGCCATTTTCTTAAGGTCGTTTAGTTGAGACTTAGTGAGTGGAAGTGTGATTTTAGAAAATATATCAAAACACCAACAACTTCAACCAGTGTTCATCTGCAGAAAGACTGAAGGTGCATCTTAATTTGCCAGTTTCCAGGTTACAATGTACAGACTGCCTAAAGAGCTAAATTACGAATTCTAAGGACATTTTTATTAGAAAATTCTGTCTCCTAATTCCATATAAGTTTTCCAGGGCTCAAGCGGAAATTCCATCTTCATCATTTTAAGTTTAAATCAATTAATTGTAATGAAGCCAGTTGTAATTTGGTATGTCATCTGCCTGCCACAATGCATTTGAAGCAAACAGTTCTCTGGTTTACCCAATAAATAGAGATTGTGATTTGTATTTAGCTCCCTTTCAAACAGTTCATTGTAATAAACTGTTTGTAAAGAGGGACCACGGCCAATAGTAACCAAATTGAAAACAGGAGTTTGAAACAATGTACACATCATAAGATACTTATTTTACGCTGCGTTCAAATACGTTAAATTTATTATGTTCAAAAATGTCCATCAACTATATTACTGCAAGTATATTTGAATAATTTCAGAAAAGATGGGGTAAACATCCTCCAAAACGAAATGGATCATTATCAAAATTGCAAAACTTTTACATAAATTGCAAAATTACAAAAAGCTCAGCCTTTGGATGACCAGGGACAGGGAAGCCCACAGGGAACGCGGACATGAACCATTAGTTTCACGGTCATGTTAATTAAGGTTAACTCCCTGCCAGAAAACGTGTCAGTCTGTTCCGGATGAAGAGAGAGCTTTTGGAGACAGTGATGTGAATTGGGCTAGTAGGGCACAACTCCTGCTTCAAAATGCTTCGCACAAAAAATGTTTAGATATTTGCAAAAAATAAAAAATTTTATTTCAAAAAATTAAAATAGAATTTTTTAATTGGGATTTTTCAAATTAAACTAAAATGAAAAATATATTAAATAAAAATTATAAATAAATTTAATCTTTTTCATTTAATTGAAAATATATATATTTTTTAATTTATTCTTATTTTTTTGTTTTTTTTAATTTTGATTTTTCCAAACTGAGCACATACACAGAGGGGATAGGCCTTTGAGTAAATAACACACCCTCCCAGAATTTAAATCCCAAAATATTAACTAAACTAAGATAAAAATAGGGTAAAAATTTCGCTAATTATGATCCATGAAAAAATGTTGATAGCCTTATAAATTAGTCGTTTTCTTCTCTGCGTTCTAGTTTTTTTTTTTCAGCAAAGCTCTAGTTTTCAGAATTCTATAAATACAGGAATATATCAAAAATATGTTTATTCGAGCTAGTTTTGTCAAAATATATCCCGAAACAGAAATTTTTGTTCTTTTCAAGTTGCAACTTCGCTCTTCACTTCCATCGGAAAAACTTTATTTTTTTTAAGTTCATATCGGCAAATACGTGCTGGATTAAACAGGCAGAATTATACTGGTGCTGGTGTTTGTGTATATTGATTTAAAATATTAGCAGGTATTTGCATGCTAGGGGTAAATAATAAGGTAGGCAATCTAAGGTTTATTTTGCTTATATGCCAGAAATCAAATAAAATAAAAACAAAAAAACATCCAATTTGACTCCCCATTCCTTGCTCTTTCTAAGCAAAATAATCACTACCATTCCCCAGTGGAGGAAAGCAGTTTTTTTCCAACGAATCCATCCCTAAGAATTTTAAAATCACTTCCACAACAAATATTTTGGCATTTCAGTCCCCTCTTAAAAACTTTTTAAGGGGTCATCCTTTTCCGGTTGTTTTTTTATTTACAAAACACTTTAATCTTCAAAGGCAACGCAATAATGTTGCCTAAGTAAAGAGCGTTGTGGGCCAAATTTATTAGTATTATTTATGTTTCTTTTCACCAAGATACTTTGTATAGAAGCAGTTGTCTTAGAAACTTCAAATAAATCTCATTCGATTGAAAATTGAAAGTTCTAGTGCCCTTTTTAAGAGTCAAAAGCGATTGGAGGCAAACCAGCCCCCCTCTAACGCCCACTAATTCACAAACAAATCCAATTCAAATTTTGGGAGAGCCATTTTGTTCAACATAGCTCAAAGATCCAGTAACTGTGTCTCTGGGGATATCAACTCCCCACAACCCTCGGGGCAAGGGCTGTAAGCTATTCAATTCACCCATTGTTTACACGTAGTAATTATAATTGAGAAAGAGGCCTTGTTTGACCATTAGTCAAACAGTTCGTGGTAACGAACTGTAAGTAAGGAGCGACCCGGCTCAATGGTAACCAAAACTCTAAAAAACGGGATTTTGATACCAATAGATACATCAAAAGAATCAGATTTTAATTCTGATTTCAAATATATAAGTTTCATTAAGTTTAATCTTA